>VDFB02286802.1:0-14034 GCA_007258455.2 Sequoia sempervirens
GACCAAGGCAAGTTTCCTTGCTTGACACTCACAACTTCACCACTAAGGAGTTCACAATCTATACCACCCCTTGTTTAGGATTGATGGCCATAATAAGGGCTAGAGGATTAGGAGAACACCACTCATACTAGTTAGGAGTCAATGAATGTTGTAAAGGACCTACATGATGGAGGGTGGGCTAACCTGAATGATTGAGATCCCCTTTTCATGCTAGTTTCATAACATTAGCTACTTAAGTGTTGTTTATATATATTTTTTAAATTGAACTTGCACTAATGTTAATTATTATTTCCTTTCTAGTCATATGTTTTTGTTAGCATTATTTGTACTTTTTGGGATAATGTGGGACAATTTGCTTCCCAACTAGGTTGGTTTTTCAACTTTAATGTGTGATGTCATTTTTTCTACATATTTAAAGGATAGGTTTTACCTATTTACAAATACATAAGAGCATAACACTAGAGAACATACATGTTTTATTATAGATTATCTTTAGACTAGTTTGTAGTCATAATGTTGTACCAATATAGAGTAGAGTTACTATTCAAGTGTATTGTTCTCAAAATAATATGTATTTGATGTCAAAATCAAGATCTTGATTGCTAAGAGTAATACACATTAAAGTGTTTGTCATTAACCATATCAAATAGACAATAAAACAAAACCAGTTCTAGCCTTGTCATTCAAATCGTCCAATCTAAACTCTTAAATAAATTTACTTACAATTTTAAATATTGCTTGATTATTATTAAATTAGACTTATAAATTAAGTGGAAGGTGCTCTCATTTCCTCACAATCTCCAACAAACTAGTTTATATAAATATTAAATAAAAAATTATATAAACACTTTGTAATTTTAAAAATAAAAACCAGACTAATCAATTAGCAAACCAATAAATAATAATTATTTATCTCAAACACATTCTCTATATTTTTAATGAATAAGTCCTATTTAACATTTTATAAACTTCAATATAATAAAATATAAACTTCAATATAATAAAATATAATTAAAGTTCCGATTCGTTAGCTTTTCCACTATATTAATTTGACAAACTTTCGGACTAGGTTTGCCTTCAAAATTTTCAACATATCGCTAGGTAAGCCCGTACATCTTGCCCACAATTCCAGAGACTTTGTCTCCGTAAACGGCCGAGAAACTCCCTGTTCAAAGGCAGCAAAAACCATTATTCTTTGGGTACAAATAGTCCCTAGATTCTATTCCCACGGAGAAGAAAACGACGTGGACACTCAATTGACTTGAGCAACTGTAAGGAAGCCCACTATGTTGAACAAATCGTCGTGTTTGGCAACGAAGCCATCCACCGCTCCCTTAAAGTCTGAAACATTCAACCCCTGCATGTGAAAACGATTACATTACCAAATATTCGGTTGACTACCACGCCCTCCGCCTCCGTGTAAGTGAGATCCACGATCCTTCCCACTATAACAAACGTCATCTCATACCACACCAAACCAAAATTTCTGTCTAATGGAACAGGTATAAGTTTAAGAGCCTTCGGTCACGAAATCTTATTGCTTTATTTCGTTGCACTAGGGATTCGGTAACTTACTCCGCCATCTACAGCTCGAATCTCGAGAACTGGTCTTATAAAATCTTGGTGTGAAATGGGAAACGCAGTTGCATCGTCGCTGGGCCGACGGAGGGTGAAGATCATGAAGGTGGATGGAGAGGTGCTCAAGTTTAAGCCGCCTGTAACTGTAGAACACGTTCTGGAAAACCACCCAAATTATATTATATTGCACTCTGAGGCCGTTCGGCATATGGGCGTTCGGGCCCAGCCTCTGGAGAAATCCATGGAACTCAACCCAAGGCAGTTGTATTGTCTGGTGGAGATGCCCAAGAAAGAGGATCTCCGAGCACCCACACGGGTTCGATCCGTGATCAATATGAGCGCCAAGTCAAGGCTGGAGGCTATGCTTTTAGCTCGCCGCTCCAGCTCCGACATTGGTGCCCTCACTAATTCTCGTTTTGTTTCGTCTTCGCCTCTTGACGCAGAGACGGGCCCCATTCGGGTGCAGGTCCGTCTGACAAAAGCCCAGCTTGCTGAATTGGAGGCCCAAAGCAAGAACAGTTCTGAGACTGCCGAGAAGATTCTGGGTTTTTACCTTAATGATTCGGAGGCCCGGCAAACCGCAAGACACAGCCATGATTTTTCTCAAGCGTCTGGATTGAGAAGCTCTCTTAAAACATTGCCCAAGGCTGAGGTGATCAATCTTTTCTCAATTTGTCTTCGTTTGGAATTAATCATTTTTCTTTTCATTCATCGTTAGTTATTCATTTTCAACAATTTATCATCAATAATTCATCGTCATGGCATATTCATCTCATGTACAATTCACCACCAGTAATTCATCACCATCAGTAATTCATTACTAGTTCCAAACATATACATTTTTTATGGGTTCAACAAAATCTCTGTAACCTTTTTTTTTGGGTGTTCTTGACCATTTAAATATTGAAAAATGTATATGTGGTGAATATACGATGGTGATGAATTGCTGGTGGTGGTGAATATACTCGATGAATATGTCATGACCACGAATAGTGAATTGTTGGTGGTGAATTGCTGGTAGTGAATTTTTCTAGAGCTCTATTATTAATTGTATATGTTTAAACTGTGTCTGTTTTTTTCTCCCTTTTTCGAATCACATTCAGAGACTATTATTTTAATGATGGTTCATGGAATATGATCATAATAGACTAAAGAATGTGATTCAAAATGTTGATGTAAAACAATTCTTACACAATTGAATCCAAAAACTAGATACACCCATTTTCTTATAGAATTCCCGATTTTTCTTGTCATTGTAGGCATTAATGATCATTCAGACCCCTTTTTTTTCATAGAATTCTGATTTTTTCATGGCATTGTAGGCATTAGTGATCATTTGGGTTTAATGTTGACTTTATTTTGGGTTTTTTCTGATGCAGAGAAGAAGCGTACGATTCAGTACTAATGTAGAAAGCGATGAAGTTTTCTAAGGGAGAAACAGAGGTTTATTTGCCTTTCGGGTCAAAACTTACAATTCGGGTCTGTTGAATTTCTTTACAGAGGTCGACTTCAAACACGAGTAACCTGTCATTTTTTCGATGTTCTGAAAGGGATTTGCTTGTTCGCTGTATTCATCTTCTTTTTCTGATAGGGACGAATCGGCATTAGCCGCTGCCCCATTTGGCAGGCCCTAAACTGTCTTCACTCTTTATTGGATATACTTTCTATAGAAATTGTACAAATCTATGTCATCTTAAAATGGAATAATGATCTGGAATTGGGTCCAGTTCCCAGTCAAGTTCAATGGTATTCGTTACCTTTGGAAGAATTCGTATGTATCTTATCTTCTGCACGGAATAATTTAATCACCTAAATGTTTTTCTATTCCATTCTTTTGCGTGGAGAACTTGTTCTTGTTGTTCCTCGACATCCTTTCCTGTCTTTTCGGACGGATTACCATGACTTTATAGGATATAGTTAAGACAATGTTGAAATTATAAGCCACATACATGGTTTCCTCAACAACCAAAAAAGGCAAACAGTCGATTTCCCAATCTTATATTCATGACTTTTTTGGCACCAGATGCATTTTTTTATTTAGTTTTGTATTTAGCTTGGGTTAATATTTTGTTGGGTTTATATATTTATTTTTCCTTGCACTCAGTTTTATTTTTATCACTTATTTCTGTATGTATGTGTAACACAATCTTAATTCATTTATTTTATCAATTTGATTTTCATTCTTGTTTGTTCAATCTTGGATATTGATCTAGTTATGTAATTAAGGTCATATGCATATGTGTGAGGTTATTTTCATAAATGTGTTCTTAATCTTTGTAAAGTGCAAAATCAAAATCACACATTTCATTGACTAGCTCTATCTTAACATAAAAGGATCTCATCTTATATCATTAGATTCTAGGTACACTTAAGATAAAAAAAATTATTTTAAGAACAATTACTCACATTTACACTAAAATCAAACATGGAACCTAGCATCACTAAACACACTCATGGACTAGCACATGCAAATCCCCTAAAAATCATTTTAAAATTCTTATGGATGTTCGAAGCATGTTGTTTGTCTAGGTATTTCTAAACACCTCTAACACGATAGTGTTGATGTGGTTTGTACCCACACACACAACATAATATATACAAAGGAAATCTTATCTTTCTTGAAAGGCTTTAAATTCTAAGGCATAATTTACTATACCAAGGTTTTAATAGTTAGGTCTTGATGCACTAGGTTTCAATTAGAGTTCATTGTAGGCTGATTTCACAAAGAGACTTGCACAAACATTGTTTACTTTTAGAGCTAAAGATGAAATAAATTTATTAAATTCTTCACTAAACATATAAGATTTCACCTTAAGTTTGCAAGAATTAGAAGTTATTTTGACAAATTTACAAGAATTATGGATAACTTTGATCACTTATTTTAAAACTATCTAACATATGTGCTTTAAAAATAAAAAAGGGAAGGAAGGAAAGGGTTAGAAAGACTAAATTTCCAATAACCTCACATGAATATCCTTCAATAATTATAAAAATGAGACCTAAAATCAATCTATGCTTCATCAAGATGATTCACAACTACACATGGATAATAAAAATCTTCAAAGGAAACATATCACAAAAAGAAATCGATCAAATACACCCAAACATTATCTTGCACATGTAGCGTAGTTGGCTTGATTCTTGGGTATGCTCCCCAAGGTCTTGGGTTCAACTTTGAGGCCTAGATTCACTCGATGCATGTGGCTTGTGGGTGGCTATGTGCACCCATAGGGGATTAGTATCACCCTAGCTTACCCCTTCATGTCCCCAACTTGGCAAAAATCAAGTCCAAGGTAAGGTAGGTTGGGTGTTGGGCTAGGTCATTGGGATACCCTTGTAGTTAAAGAAAAAAAGAAATACACCCTAATGTTGGTGCAAAAATTTGATACTTCAAACGAAATGATAAGTGTAAAGTCATTTTTATTTACAATTTGAAAATGACCTATAGTTTTCCCTAAGTTCACAAAAGTTACAAGAATAAAAAAGTAATCTCATTGATGTGAGAGGAAATGATGAAGTAAATAATGGTTTACAATTCTTCAACATATTGCTCCACAATTATCAAAAATTTTGAATCCTCTTCAAATAAATAATTATGGTCCTTTTATAAACACAAGACACTACTATAGTTACAAAATCAATGGATTAGAAATTATATTTTAAAAATGATTGGTTATAATTCACAATAATGGAATATTATTCTAGTATCAACATGATTACAATTGACACAATGGAATATTCCCTAGGAATCGACATCTTCAAATTTGAAATTTAACATATTCATTTTTAGATTCACACGTTTATAAAAATGACAACTAGCGACATAGTTAGGTTAGGAATCAACATTAAAGGAACCTTTAAAATTTTGATGACATATCTTTGAGGAGGTTGGAAGAAAAAAACCCATAAAATTGATTGGCATTAGAAACCTCATATAATTGCTTACAATTTGAAACATGCAAGGATAAGCCTTAAGAGTCTTCTTCATTGATGCATTGACTTTCCAAGGCAACTTAATTTCTCCTGTATTCAATAAATGTATTTAGGTCTTATTAATCTCTTCTCTACTAAGATGATCCTAAGACATTTTTCGTTTATAATTACATGTATTGTACACAATTAGTATTTTGGATAATGCCTCGTTTCTCTTCTTGGTACTTCTGTGATATTCTTTAATCATCATCTTTTTCTCCATTACTTTATTCAATATGTTCTCATTTAGGTTATTTATGGGATCCTCTAAGGAATTGACAAAGGATTCTTTAAATTTCTTCAATATAGGCTCATTCATCCAACTTGTTTACATATTAGTATTATGGTTGGTTAACCTATCTATGATAGTTAGATAATCATACCTCTAATCCTCTACTTTTTGTTTAATGAACTCCATTTTTCCTTAGCATTCTTCATCCATGTGCTTTTTTGTTTTTGTTTCTCTATCCATTTTCTCAGCTTAGCAATGGTTTCATTTGTGGCTATACCTTCTTTTAATAAGTTATCATATAAAATTTAAGTTGCTTATAATCTGGTTAACTCAATGTTATTTTGTTCTAAGTGGTCATCAAAATATTTTGTAACTTAGCTACTTTATTCTCCCATTCAACTCTTATTGTTTTCTTTATATACTGGTTTTATCATTTCTTCCCCATCTAAAATAAAATTCTTTTATCCAATTCTTGGTTCCATTGGCTTCATGCTTCATCTTTTATAAGGTATATCATCTTGAGATAAGAGGAATGGATGGGAAGGAAACTACTCTATAGTCTGGTCTAGACCCAACAAATGCTTGGTATAACCTTGATGTTGTGATACATGAGATTTTAATTAATTCTTTCTTTGTTCATCCTTCTCAAACTTGGATGCAATTTCTTTCACATTGGCTCTTAATTCATCAATCTTTTTCTCCCTTTTGGAGTGTGCTAGGTCGATTGTGGATATTTGGTAACTTGAAATAATCATCTCACTTTTATCTTTCTAGACCAAAGAGATGGTAACTTGTCTAGCCTTGCAACTAGTTGCATCTCATTTAACAATATACATTACTATAGCCTTCATATTTGGCTTTGGTGTGTCTATTTGTTGAAAGAGACTTTTAAAATGAAGAGGAATTAACTCAAATTTGGTTTTTTATAATATCACATTCTAACCAATTGGGAAATTCAACCTTTGATTTGTCAACTTGTAATTATTGTTCTAACATTTGTATTTGTTTTGTTTTAAGGGACCTTGGTTGTTCTATTAGAACTTGTTCTTCAAGAACTTAATCGTGTATTAGTTGTTCTTTATCTTATTCAATTTCCTCTAACACAACCTTGTTGACATCATCAATGGATTGGTCCATTCTTATTTTGTAATAATATCATGTATTAGTTTGCCTATTGTTTGTTCAATGTGAACTAAGGTTTCAACCTCTTTATTCAATTGGTGAACTTCTTAAAAAATACTCTAATCCTCCCTATTTTTTTTTGTGTGGGAGTCTCCAAAAGAATGTCTTAGAACATGAAAGAAATACCTTCTTCTAATTCATTGACTACAATTTTTTAGCTTGAATTGGCCTCTTTAGTTATTATCTTCTGAATAATTGGATTATCTTAAATACTAACTTCTCAATGTTGCTATGCTAAGGGGTAGGACTTGCTTGCTTCTCCTTAGATAAATTCTCTTGCATTTGATCTAAGCTACCTCATGATCCTACATCTCCTTGTTTGGAAACTTGAGCTTTTTCTTCCTCTCCTTAGGTTGGATAAATTTTCTTCCATACCTTTTGGTTCTTCTCTTTCCATTTCTTCAACAATTATTATGATGCTAGACATTAATGGAAGAGAGGCAAATTCTTCTAAATAATCAAAGAAAGATCAATCTATAATATTGGTGGTTTACCTTTAGGATGTGTTGCTCAATGAGAAAGTATTGAACCTTGCAGTTCTTAGCCTATATTGAGAGATAATTTCTTGGAAATGTAAGGAAGCTAAGGTAGTAAAATAACTTCCTATAGTAATCTTGAGAGGAGAATAATGCAAAACTTTATAGACTCTTTTAAAAGTTACATAAACTTAAACATAATTAAATATAAATATCATGTGCATACTACAACACAATAATTTACGTGGGGAAACCCTTTTGGGAGAAAAACCCCATGTGCTCAAAAATTCGTCCAATATATTATTCAGAAATCACATATGTTAAATTATACTTGCAGATAAAGCTTCTTATATGAGTATTACCAACCAAAGATCTAGAGGCAACACAACTGCTATCAAACTCTTAGAATACATCACAATACACAACCATAATACAACACCCTCATAAAATAGGGTTTCCTTCTAGGGCAAGTCAATCCAATGCAAAAATTGACCATCAAATCTAAGACTAGATGATGAACGAACCCCTCATAGCGAGGGGGGGACACCATGCCCCCTATCACTTCCATGTATTAATAGTACCTTATGTAATTGCAAGGTTGAGACACATTTTCTCAATAGGAAACACTCATTCTATAATAAATAACTTATATTTGTTGCAATTCGTCTAAAATTTGGACATTAGACAATTCAATGTATTATATAAGTACCCTCCAAAAATCAAGAAATAATAAATTCCTAGATTTGAGAGATATGGGCTTCCCAAATAAATTTTGTAATAGATTGCTTAATTCTACTCCAATTACTTTGAAATTTGGACTATAGATGCTTTAACATCTTCTTCACAAACCATCTAAAAATAATGAAAAAATAACTAAAATCTATGATATGTGTACTTCCTAAAATGACCTCCAAAATTAAAAAAAATTGTACCTTCATAGCTCCAAGATGATGCTTTGATACGACTTGTAATGTACTAAATTACACAATATAAGAATATGATAATAAATATGTTGCAAATACTCAGTAATAATATGCCACATCAAGGGGGAAACCTCCTAATCCACTTCAAGGGGATACCTCCAATATTCTTAAACAAGAACACATTACTCAACACGATGATAATAGCTAACCTATACCTATTATATACATCATATTCCTAGGAAAACTTAAATTCATATATGTGATTATAATAATGATTATGTAACTTATTTAAGAGTTAAAGTAGCCACAATATGACTAATTATAACACAATACACACTATAGGATTATGGGAATTACAGGAAAAATTTCAAGATCATAATGAAAATTGAGTCATGGTTAATGCACTTTATTGGCAACCTAAGAACAATATCCTTGCTCAGATATTATCATTACCTTTTTGATATTGGAAAAGTTTACCCCATATTGTGGCTGCTTCATTTTTCTAGCTGTCAAACTCTACATTGCTACACAAACTTCTACACATGCATACACATGTGTGGATATAAATATCCCCCACTTGTACTATTATTTTTTCTATATTAAAGTGACTAGAGAATCCTCAACTATGATCCCTCTTGATGAATTATTTAAACTATTTTCCTAGATAAAATAATCAATATTATGAAAAATATTTTGACCATTCAGATCAATTTGTGCATGTGGACTTTGTGCACACCCTCTAACCCTCCTTAAAGTTTTCATCATCTATGTACTTTTTCATTATGTTGAACCCCATGAATTTAATGCATATTTTCTTGTGAGCCACACCTTTGGTTTACCACATATACAACTTGATTTGATTTACCACTTTGATGATTTAGGAAAAAATGAGTAGCTCTAAAGAAATTTTAGACATTTTTCACGTCACTAGTTCATATTTTTTAGTTACTATTGATGAATTACAACACATGATGGTCTATGAATAACAAAATTTCCTTATGCAATATATAATGCCTCCACTTCTTCATTGCCTATGTAGATACCTATTTCTAACCATGTCCTAACATCATCTAGTACCATGTCACACCCTATTCATAACCCATTCTTATTTCCTATTTCCCTTCTAAATTCCCCTTTCATTATCAATCCTTACTAAAATAATTATTTCCATAAATTCCTTTTCCATTAAATAATTAAAAATCCATTTTATTATCTATTTATTCATTCCAAATAAATAATAGATATATTATCTACGAAAAAATATAGAACATCCACTCAATAGTCCTTTCTCACCTCCTCATTATGATGGACAACTATTTTCACCCATGCAAGCCTATTTATCCAAAATAAATAAAAATGGGATCTATAATTATTTTTACCCATTTGTAGTTCCCATGGTTATTTTTAGCCAATAGAAATTCCCCATTTTCTCTCATTCAATCTTAAAAATTCATTGAGATTGAATATCTATCATTCACATTTATAATTGCATCTCTAAAATATTTTTTTTCACCTGTCATCTCCATAGATTTGAATGATTATTTTGCAAGTACATGATGCTGATTTAGGAAACCTACATTCCAACCAAGAGACCATCCAACATATCCAAGGTTTGTGAAATTAGTACTATATTTTATATTTTTTTATATTTTCATTCCTTGTTTACACTATCTAAGGTATTTATTGAATTGGAAAAAGATTCTTAAGTTTGTATTTTCATTTCCTATTTTGATTCAAAATCCAAAAATACATTATGGAATGCCTAGTGGGATGCGTGTCACTTCTCTAGTCTATTTTGTAAGTTTTTATAGCTTGTTTTGATAGGTTTGGTACAAATGATTTTTATTTAATTTTTTATATTTCTTTCATATTTTGGGACACTTTGGTGTAAAATAAACTAGACCATTAGATTTAAGACATCCAAAAACCCTAGAATCCATATATAACTTGTCCAAATAAAACAAGTTTGTAGAAAAAGAATAAAAATTCCTCGAGAGGTTGTATGGCTTCTGCACATTCATGCAATAGGTAAAATGTATATATTTTAATTATTTTTTATTTTTTGAGATTCATTTAAAATAAAAAATTAAAAAATTAAAAAATTGAAGGGCTTTAAAAGCGTGTGCAAGGTGGGGTATGCATGTACCTTGTACCCTATGCCTAGACCATTAATAGAGGTGGGAAGATTGGGACCTATACCACATATATTGGGGATTTTAAAGCACCTTCCAATGGGCCTCATAGCTTTTGATGATGGTTATAAATCACCCACCCCCCCCATTTAATTAAAAATTAAAAATTAAAAAAAAAAACTTTAAAAAAAATAAAATCATTCAAAATAAAAATAAAAAATAATATTTTTATATTAAAAAGGATAAAAATAAATTAAAAATTAAAAATTAAAATATCATATAAATAAAAAATAAAAAATATGAAAAAAATATAACAAATGGATTCTAAAATTGAGTAAATGGATGTTAAAACTACTGCATGGGGATCTTGAGGATGAGATTCATATGTTATAGTCTGATGATTTTATTGTGAAAGAAAAATAACACATGGATTTTAGGTTAAAACAGTCATTATATGGTATGAAATAGTCAACAAGGATTTGATACCAGAAGTTTGATGCCTTTACATTGAAGTTAGGTTTTGTTAGGAGCAAAGTTGATCATTGTGTTTATATTAAGATTATTAACAATTGAATATTTATGATTTTCTTGTGTGTCGATGAAATGTTATTTATGGGTAATAATAAGGTGATAATTAGGGAGCTTAATACTCAAATTTCTATTCCATTTCATATGAAGGACTTGGGTTCTTCTAAGTATATCCTTGGGATGGAGATTAATAAGGATCACATAACACTCTAGTTAAGTTACAGTAAGTTTTTTTAGACCATTTCACAAATGTTTAATATGCATGGTTATAAGCTAGTAAATATTCTCTTTTTGATTGGTACTAAGCTTAGCTTAAAAACATGTATTCAAATTTTTGATGATGATTTTGGAGAAATGTGTAAGGTTCCTTATGCTAGTGTTCTTGGTAGTTTGATGCATGCAATGGTTTTCCTACACCAAATATAACCCAAGCAATGGGAAAATTTGAGTAGGTTTGTGTCTAACCCTAGTAGAGAGAATTGAAATTTTGTTAAACTGGGATTTAGATATTTGCAAGGTAATATTGTTTACTATATGGTTTTTCATGGTACTGATGATGTGGTTAAGTGATTGAACATATAGATTTTTGTTGATGCAAATTGGGTAGGTGACTTGGATATTCAAATGTCCACTAGTGTCTCTATTTTCTCTCTATTTGGAGGTGCAGTGAGTTGGATGAGTAAAATATGGTCTACAATTGCTTTTTCCACCATATAAGTAGATTATATTGATTCTATACATGCCTCTAAGGAGGAAGTATGGTTATAGAGACTCGATACAAGTATTGATTTTGATAGTTAGTGTTAGAGTAAATGTTTTAACTTAATTATGTTAATTAAGTTACCTTTATTCCTCTCTTAAGAATTCACTTTAGTTGCATATTGTGACATTTAATAATTATATTAATTGTTAAATGTCTTCCTATTAGGGTTAATTTTTAGGTTTTGCCTGATCTCCTTTTAAGGATTGATCTTTGTAAATAATCTATTCTATTGTTCTGATAATATATCTTTGAGATTACAAAGCTTCAAACCCTTGCTTGTTTTTTTCTCTATTCTCTTCCTTGTGATAGGTATCCCTTTGCATGCAGGTGTTCTTGGACTCTGAAGTTGGTTTTTCAACTTCTACATGGTATCAAAGTGGACCTATTGTAGCTTGTTCTTGTTTTGAAGAATTTGGAGCTACAAGGGTTGGATTTGGCTTTCATAGGTTTCCAGTTTGATTTTTTGTGGATCTGGGAGTTGCCTAATTTTCTAGGAATTTTAAGCCAAAATAGACCTCACCATTGAGTCCACAGCGCCCAAAAACCCCTATTTTCATATAAAATTTGACTAGTTTGGCCACAGTTCCACCAAAAGGCAAAACAAATTTGTTCCCAAGGTCGTACGACCCTAAGGCATGATTTCCAAGGTGAAAAATTTAAAAAAAAATCAAAAAAATCAATTTTAAATTGATTTTTAAAGTTTTTTTTATTAAAAAATTTGTGCTTCCCTCATATTTGGAAGCTGCCGCCACCTTGCAGCCAAGCGGCCACCAACAGAGGAGGTGATCGCCAACAATAGTCACCGGGCCGCCACCTTCACCGGCCGGCCACCTAGTCCCCGCCAGCGCCCAGCCACCCCCAGCTAGCCACCAGCTCACCACCAGAGCTTTGTCGCCGTGCCACCGGCTACCCAACCACTGCCTGTGTACCACCAGAGTGCCGCCAGGGAGCCACCAGGTCCCTTCTTCATTCCTTTTTAGACCTTTTTCACAAAATCAGACATATCTCGAGTGTTTTAGCTCATATTTTCAAACAAAAATAGGCGTTGGAAAGCTGGCTCTGAGCTCGTCGTGATGGTGTAGAATATTTTCCAAAATTTTCCATTTTGATTGTATTTTTTCGCATGTTTTTTTTACTCTAGGGGGTATAACTTGCTCATTTTTACTCTGTTTTTCAAAAACAAATAGGCGTCATAAATATCTTCTCACGATCTATCCAGATCTATAGTTTATTTCATTAGAAATTTCACCAAGTACACAGAGCATTTTCATAAGCACATTTTTCTTTTTCTATCCTTTTTTAGCTAAAAAATCTCTATTGGGGTTTGGTTTCTTGCATTGTGGGGGGGGTTTTTTTCTTGCTTTCTATTGATATTTACTTCAGAAAACTAGAAACTCTTCACTTTAAACATTCATTAAACCTTTCCAAGATGGCCGAAAACCCTTCTATTGTTGAACTTTTCATACCTCATAACTATCACACTTGGAAGGCATTCATGACACATCTTCTCAAATCAAAGGGGTTGTGGTCCTATTTAGATACAGTTCAACCAGTTTTGACACACCCATTTGAGGTTATGCAACATAGAAATAAGATGGATGAGGCCATGGGTTTGATTTCCTTACATGTTTCAGACAGCTTATTGTTTCATCTTGATGGGTGTAACAATCCTCTTGAAATGTGGACCAAGTTTAATGATTTATTTGGTACCATCAATCAGTTTCATGCCATCCAAATTGAGGCAAAGTTGACTTCACTTGTACCTAATTCTTTTCCCACTATTGAGGACTTTCTAATGAAATTCAAACAACAAAGATCTCTTCTACAGGGTTGTGGTAAGAACAAAATAGATGAGGAGTGTATTTACCTGATTCTTTCTAAGCTTCGAGGTCCTTTTCAAATCTTCTCTTTGACATTTTATTCCACCATGGATGCATTGGGAAACCGCTTTATCATGCCTACTTTTGAGGTGTTTTGTGATCGATTGACATGAGAGCAAGCTAAGATATCATAGTTGGATGCTCTCATAGGATCACAACACCAAGCATTGGTAGTACAGTCATCTCAGGGGAAGCAGAAGTAGAAGCAGAAACATAAACCAAAGACCACAGAGCATTGGAAGGATTCCAGTTCACATCACACCTCTGATTCACCTTTTCCTAAGGGGGAATCATCAAAGAAAGATAGACCTAAGTGTGCTTATTGTACTAAGCCAGGACATGATGAATCCAAGTGTTATGAGAAGAAG
>VDFB02286803.1:0-35889 GCA_007258455.2 Sequoia sempervirens
AAAAACATGTTGGTTACACAAGGGATTTTAAAATAAAACCATTATACTAGTAAAAAATAACTAAAAGTTTACAAAAACAATCTTTAATATCCTATGCATATTTTCACAATTTTTTTTCTAAATTTCACTTTGTACATCCTTTACCAACTTTTTCCATATGTATATTAGAATAAATTATATATTTAAACATTAGAAAAAAATCTTATATTTCATATTCTTACACCATGTTAATATTTTATGTATGAATGCTTTAAATTTTTACCCCAAATCTGACAAACTCTAATTATTGGGAAAAAAAGGTTTCCACTATTTGAATAGAAAGTGGATTGATTACCTTTCACTAACCCAATTAATAAGCCTAATTAACATGTCTCTATATTTCAAATCTTAGACCGTAATATGTCCTTATTCCCTCAATAATTGAACCTATTCTTAGCTTCTAATTTCAAATTCAAGAAAGCCACATATCAAGTTGGAAAGATGTTCTATCAACATGTATTCCTAATATAGATATTTACAACATTCCTTCAATGCATACTCTTTACTTCTTTAAGATAAAGGTAAAACCATTGAACTATTAATATTGATATAAAGTGAAAGTACATAGATACATAAGAGTGCCATATGAGGATACAAAATAAGTATTGCAAAGGGACCAAAACCAAAAGAAATTTCCCAAGCACCCATGCAAAAGGGTAGAGAGGCCAAAATAGAGCCTAAGTCTTGAGACAAAAAGTAAACAAAAAACAAGAAAAAAATGTTTGAACAAGAGTTTGGGTGGAATTCTAACACAACACCAGGGGAGGCATCAAAGTCCAATATCCACTGAGAATTAGGCATTGGTTCAAGGTTGTTAACTTTCTTCAGGAAAACACTCCCCGTGCATGTCATAGCTTTGTATTGTGCCAATGTGACTATGCAAAAGTTTCCAAGGAAAGGAATCCATTCAATGCAACCAAACATGACATGCCCATGTTAGAAAGGTTGCAACTTTGGGACACTGACACCAAGCCTTACTGAAGCTCTAAGATGTCATCTAGAGCTTTGAGATTATGTTTTTTAAATAGTTTAGAGGCTAGTTCCCTCACAATTTCCTTTTGCTCACAATGGTCGAGTAGGGAGCCCACAAAATGTGAAGTGACATTTATATTTGCTCTATATCTCTCAGAAGCCCTGATAAAATTAGCACCTAGGACCATCTTTGCCAATTTTAGGTCCCTACTAGTTAGGTGTTTCATTATTAATTTCAGGTTTGTTGTTTCTCTAGTAAAGGCCATTTGGCAACATTATCTAAAAAAAAAAAACAAATGGTGTAGCCTTGCTACTATAAATAAAGTAAGCTTCCACGACCTCCCACACTTCAAGTAGGGAGGAATTATTATCAAAATCTTCCCAAAAAAAAGGTAAATTAATATTTTTAAAGGGATTTACTACCCTTTTGTTTTTACACATGCTAGCTCACCTAAGAAGTACTACACAACCAATTTGACAATCATGATATGAGCAGATAATTATTGACTAATTTATGTAATATCTACGAATTTGCATCAAAAGATCAGTCATACTGAGAATTTCCATTAAGTAGTGACATCAGATTAGATAGATATTGAAACATAGAAAAAGGGTGAACTCTAAATGTTTAGTATTTAAACGTAGGGCTCCTTTTTAGGGTCCTTTTTCCAAGTTTCATTAGAAGGTGGATCAACAAGGTGAATATATTGACTATCAACCAAAAAGGTGAGCCAATCAGACTTGGATCCACTTTCTTAGGGCCTTTAAGATGGATAGGAAATTATTTGAAATTATTAACCTAATTGAGCTATGGCCTGATATGACAAATGCAATAAACTGGAAATGCACAAATTGAAATTATAAATTACAAGTGGATCTAGGGAAGGTAGACTAATGTGTACCTATCACAAAAAGTTGAATCTGGCATGTGTAGAGTGATAGTCAACTAGGGGTATATGGCTCCCTAATAGGGAGTCCTCAAACTAATTTTGTACTCCTCTGATGTTTTGGTTGCAAACTTGTTAGAATGTTACTAATAAAATTTATTTGTGAGTTTTTGTGATTTGACAAGATGTATGGCAAAAAATGCAACAATGGAGAATTTTTCTTCAATATTCCTTCAATCCTCTTCAAAATTGTAACCTACACATTCACAAAGCGGAGAAATTTTGGGCCATTTTAGGGGTTTTCTTTAGTCAAACCTCGTGTTAGTGTTTCCACTTCTACAATGGCAATGTCAATGATAGAAATCATAATCGAAAAGAAGGAATTGTGAATTAACATAACATTTTCTACAACTCGCCACCCTTCAACAGATCCCTTGAAGGACTGAAGTCATACATATCACCTCAAGGATCTTGGATCTTTCTTGATAGATTTGCTTGAATGCTTAGAGACCTACAACAATGTTAGCCTTCATAAAGCAACATGAACACACATAAAATTTGATAGGATGTTGGATCTTGAAATGGTCTAATAAACTATAATAATGTTGCTCTTATCTTTCTCTTGACAATACTATTTTCTCTTTAATTCTAGATAATGTTGTCTAGTAGATGTTAGATTTCAAATGCTAAAATAGGCATTTATAGGCAATTGTTCTAATTTCCCAAAATCTAGATTTCAAAAGTCAATAATTGAAATTTGAATTCTAAATGTTAAAATGCCACCGACAACATATTAAAAATTTGTCTGCAACAAGATAGGGAGACTCATATTCCCATGGGCATATGGGTCCTAGCCCTATAGGACATTAAGTGTCAGGATCATAACATTAATTATTTGTGCTTATTTATAGTTTACAACTTTGTCAGAAAATGATAAAAATAGGCTTTGGAATGTATAATTTAGGAAATTAGGGATGTAATTATGTCCCCTGATTTAGGAGGGCCAAAAAATAATGTGAAATTGTTAAGGGTGACAATTTTCTACAATACAAATATTAATAGAGATAATAAATAATAAATGCGCATCCCATCCACCTAGTGGTATGTAGTGTATCAATTAATGCATTTATGTTGAAAGTACTTAGCCCGAAACCTTTACTAACACATGTAAAAAAAATTAAAAACAAGAAGGCCAGAACTTGGAAAGGTGCTTGGGAAAGCGAGAAAATACCACATGTTGAAATTCTAGAATGTTGAGAACATTGGATAAGTTTAGTGACAACTTTTATTAATGTTGTAATCCTGCAATCTTTTGTGCTGGCCATCATTTAGATTTTATTGCTTAGGGAATGCATGGATGTGTAATGTAACTACCACCTTTTAATCTTGTGATGGTCCCAGTAGACAATCCAACCAGTCATGCAATGCTGAGTGCATGCTGAGACTAAAGGCACTTCTTAAATACACTAGCATGACATGTGACATGCTACGGGGAAGTATACTTATTTAAAAGGAAGCCATTGTTTGGTATTTTTATTAGCACGCAAGTTGCCACATGATGCCTTAGCACTCATGGTGGGCCGATCTGACCTGATTGTTGCATTATCAAGTTTGCAAAAGCGGCCTAGCTAAATGAGGGGCAACACAGCCCACTCTACGTGAGGTATATATACTATTGAAACTATGTGGGGTGATATTCGTTGTTGGATAGACGCACGAGGGTGGGATAATTAGCAAGATCTGATTGTTGAAACTGCAATTCCCCAACATCTAAATCACATTCCATATCGGCCAACATATCTGCAACTTTTGTTGTTGTTTCTACATAAGCAAAGCATAAGCTGATAAAAATAAAAAACTTGCAGCTCTTCATATCTTTGCTTTAGTATGGTGCTTAGCGACCAACAAACTGCATTTGTTAAATGCTTTCATACGTTAATTATTATCATGGAATCTCGCTCAATCCATATATGTTTGGTTTCTAATGACTTTTCCATTTATAAAATTTTCGAAAGTTTTCAATAAAAAATAGAGATAGACAACATCAAAAGAAAAAATACAATGTCATTACAAAAATTGACATTGAAATAAATTATATTCACTTTCTTCTAGATCTTTGCATGGATCTCTATGCATATACAATTTGATGTCTAAGGAATTTTCCTAATGACTTTTTTTTGATACTCTACTATGTTATAGAGAAAACAAATGTACATTTAAGAATTTACAATATTTTCTAAAGATTTCAATAAAAATAGAGATAGGTTACATAAAAAGAAAAAATACAATGTTATTACCAAAATTGACTTCAAAATAAAACTATACTTACATTCTCCTAGATCTTTACATGAATCACTATGAATCTACACATAATTATAGATTTGATTACCAAAACAAACCATAGAATTGATTAGATGTTCAGGGATTTTCTTGAGACACAATAGAGACCAACCATCAAAAAATATTAAAATACAAGAATATAAAAAATACTATGTTTAAATTTCACATCTTGTAGACATAGAGCATAATCAAAACCCCTTATTTTAAACTACACATGGGCATATTGATTATATCAAAAACATCATTTATTTCCTCCCTTTTCTTTTGCAAAAAAATTACTCTATAATGAAAAAAAACAATCAAATCACCTACAACCTTGTGAAAGATTAATCCATACTTCCTAGTTTGACCTTTTGATTGGTGACATAAAATTTTCTCCTCCCCATGGAAATATTACATCCACATATTTAAGGTTGTGTACTTGATAAATTTTCATGTATGAATTTTTTTTAATTATTGAATTTAATATTTTTTCTTTTATATAAAAATCACTTAGTTAAAATAATTTTCATGATATTTTTTCCCACATATTTGACAAATACAAGTGAAACATGAACATAATGACCTTGATCCTTCTTTTAGATGTAAATAATTTCATTTGACTAAATTTTTGAAGTACAATATATCAAATTTATTTTGTGTAGATGCTACAAATAAAGCATTTCATGAGATATTTCATTAAAAATTTCACATGCATTTGTTGTCTTCACATTTTGTATTTACATGTAAAAATTGTCATATCCTATCCATAAAATTAAAATTCACCCTTCACATATAGCTCTACATTCCACATTATTAAGTCAATAATTCTCATGTATGAGGACCAATTGAATCTCTTCCTTATGTTAAGATTTTTTGACAAATTAATAACAAAACTCACTATAATTATGTCTAGTATTCTTTTTTTCTTTTAAATGCATGCCCCAAAATGTGGCACCATAGCTTGCAAATGTGATTGTAGAATAAAACAACGTTTGAATAAAATACATAGTTGTGCTTCTTTAGTTTTATTTCCAACATAAAAATAAAAGATAGTGCAAATGTCAATGGATTCTTGATCTATTGGTGAAGTTGAATGGTTCTAAATGAACCCAACAAATATCAAGTCTCGTTAAATACAACCATAAGAGATGAGATGAGGCTAGGTTCATGTTCCAAATGACTGTGGTGAAAGGAATACCTCTCAATTGTTGAGTCTCAGCCAAAGAATTATCAACCTAAACCTTATAATCCTTTTATATGAAATATCTAAAATGATTATATAAATTAAATATAAAACCCTAAAAAAAAACACTCAAATATGGTAACTAGTTTTTAGAGCATTGTTGCACATGTGAATACAAAACAACTTATTTAATGGCGCATCAATGCCTAAATTAACATATGTACATATTTAATGAAAATATGGCGGCTGAATTTTGTTCATTCCTTTACCTGCTTTTTATTACTGCATAATCTACGTTGAACAGGAAAGAAATATCCAATTTCATATATTGTGAAATCTTCTAATGTTTTCTCATGCAGAAAAAGTAGTTCAAAAAGGTAGTGCCCAGCTTTATTAAAATGCTTTGAACAAAACCAGAATTCATACACTCCCTTCACTTAATAGTGACTTGGAAGGTATTTCGGGACCACAGTCCATTTTGCAATGAAGAATATTTTTAACAGAAGTCACAGTATACCTTCTTACCTATAAAATACCATCGCATGCTTTATAAGCATTAGGAAGTGAAGAAAGGAAAAGGTAGGACCTTTTGATTACCATAATTTTTATTCGAATCTCATAATCACACCAGTTCCCCCCACTCCCACTTTCATTTATTTATGCTCATGGCCCCACAATTTCTTTTTGCAACTAAATAAACTCCACCACCCCACTTCTTCACATTGGCAAGTGGAGTTAGAATAAAACAATGACTTTGCAATGCAGCAATTTCCATTGATATGGCAATAATATTTTTTATTGCCAGGCATATACTAAAGAATCCCCTCATTTAGGATGAGTAATTAGTTTGTTGTTAGGTTATAGACTATTGCAAAGTGGAGAGCAGAAAATGAACAAGACTATGCAATGTTCTGATTGGTATTTTTCTATTTGCAATGCAAATAATATCTTTCTCTTTAATCTTTGATAATCATCCATATTTTTGCCTCTTACCATTTAATCCATTTTTAATCATTTCTTTTTAGAATATTAAAACTTGGATATTATACATGGATTCATGTTTTTTTTAAGATATTATAATTTTTTTTTCATTTGGTATAATCTAGCATTTTTAATGGTTAAATATGGATTTAATAATATCCAAAAATTTATAGGGAGGTTTAGAATACATTACCACTCCTTATTTAATCACCGAAATTTAAAAATTCAAGTTTTAATCTTGAGTTGTTCATCCATACCTCCAACCATTATATTGTTAATTCTAGGACCTAATAGAATTTGTATTAGCATGTCAATTTTTACTTGAGAGATCCAAAATTAAAACTAGAGACCAATAATACACTATCTAAACTCACCTAGTCATGAGAATCTTGAAATTTGGCCCTAAAGTTTAAATTATTTAGTGACGCAAGCACAACAACCATACACATTTGAAGCCTAAAAAACTATCTTATGCATAAAACTAAGGAAAGATGATTTACAAATGGTGGAATGAAATTATTCTTAATAGGCCACAAAGAGATGCAAAACTCGATGCCAAGTGTAGCCTGTAGAAGGAACCTTCTTGACTGAATGTTGTGATGATGGTTTAGTGAATATTTTTGTGGCTCATATCATAAGCTCTCCTATGACCAATGAGTTTGAAAATGTGCTTTATGCTTCTGCACACTTTTGAAGGAATGAAAAGCTTGGAATAGTTAAATTGATTGTTATCTTGTTATACCCAATAGTAAATTTGAAACTAAAATGTGTCTTTTTGTTGATCAAAATCTTCTAAAATCTTGATGGAACATTATCATCTCTTAATGAAGCTTCCCAAATTCAATGGGAAATGTATAACTATGATGGAATGTGATAGTAATTTATTGGTGCTGAGTATGTACGGAGATGATGATGGGCCAAAAGTGGCAATATATGGGGGTATGGTGACGACTATTTTTTACCCGAAATTAATGAAAGGGTTTTAAAGGAGATTCTCCAGCTTTCCTGATACTAAATTATGCTTTACACGAATTTAATAAAGTAATTGTATTCATTTCTATTCAAATTATGACTATAGTCCTAATTGATAGGCTGATTGAAAAACATCTATAGCTTTCAAATGATATCACTTTTTTTGAATCAAAAACATGCATCACATTCTATGCTTCACATTTAATATGGGATTAAAAATAAAATTGAATTTCATGAAGTTTTATTAAGTTAAGATTGGTCAAACATCTGAGTTTTTATGTTTTAAAGTTGTAATAAAAATTCATAATTAATTATTTACTTGGAACAAAGTACAAAAAAAGTTGCATCACAGCCGGGCATGAATCCTCTACTTATCTAAAATATTATAAAAAAATATTATATCATTTATTGTGGTTAGGGTGGTCAGAATGACCACCACTTCTTATATTTTCCTTGAGATTTTAATCACTACTACATTGAAATTCAAATTTTCATAAATAGATTTTTTTTTTTAAACAAGCCTAGTAGTTTACAAACTATATTCAATTTGCTACAAATTCTATTCTTACATATTTTTGAAATAATATAGATAAATTATTCACATTTTTACTTCAAGTTGCCTAAATCTGATATTTTTGAATTTTTTCCCACTTAAGGGCCTGTTTTTTCCATGATGATCCTACACATACCCACTATATCATTGTAATATTATTAGAAGATTACAAAAGAATTGAAATAAAATATTTTGTGTGATGCAAGAATTCTCTTACGCTTAGGATGTTCCTACATCAATGAGAATATCATGAACAAGATATTTTAAGAAATTTGGTAGCATAATGGCACCTATTAAACTCAAAATGAAGCATCTATCTCAAGCACCCAATAAATATGAAAATTAAAACATTAAACTATCATTTATGGTAATTAGGAAACCATAAGTTAAAACCAACTAAAGTGTAGTGTTTGAATCCCTAGCTAAAAGCCATTACCTATATCACAAGATGTGTCCATACGCTAAAAATAGTATATTCCTTCTAGTTGTCATATTCTCATCAAAATCCACTCACTAACTTAGGAACTCAATTTTTGGCTCCATTATTTATATTCAAAGATACATTATGATGTATCACAACATGCATCATAAGTTGTTCAACAAGTATAAATTTCTCTTTGAACCCTCTTATGCATCATATTTTCTCTTACACTTTTGATGTGGGAGGACCAATTTTTAAAGGCCATACCTTTGATCTGGGAAGTTGATTGAAACCTCTTTAAACTAAATATATCAAAGAATTGTTGTAACCAACTTTCTCTATTTGAGTCTCATTTCATCATTTTTCAAGGCAAAAATTGACATCTAAAGTGTTAAAAATTATATTTCTTTATTCAAAACATTAGGATATGATATTGAGATGCCATTCCTAACAAATAGAATAATCATCCACTTATATAAACCTTCTCTAGTTCTAAATTATGTCTTCTTGATGGTTCCCAAATCAACAGGTTCAATGAGTTCTATAAAATAACCACTTTCTAATATTCAAAATCAAAGATGGATTTGTCCAATGAACTTGATTTAGTCAAAAACTAAAATCTCTTACACACTAGTCTCTGTTAAACTAGGACCTGGGTATCCCCAATAGTATATTTATAGATACTTGTGGCCAAAGTATCAAATACACTATAAACAGATGTTTCCCCTCCAATTGTTTGAAAGACACAGTACCCTAAAGGTTTGGCTGACTTTCATGGCAGTGTTTAGTTCAAACATGAGAGATGTAGAGCATTAAATTCCACACACAAAAAAACTAAGATTAATAAGTAAAATGATTTATATTTGTGATTTTTTGTTGAATTAATCAAGAAAATGAAACAAGAATAAAAAACTTAGATCGGTGCCTCATCCTTGAAATAGAGTCAACTTCAATACCTGTACAACATGATAAAAATTTAATACACATCATCAATTAAGCTTTGAAGATACTATATTATAGTATTTCAACATAACATTTCAACCATCACTTCTTATCAAAATCCTAACACTTAGTTTAATTTATACCTGTAGCATCACTCAAGCATTTAAATCAATTGCTTGAATCAATAAGTATTGTTGATGATGTTTTCTACACAACAAAAACTTAGACATAATGTAAAATCCTATCTCTCTTGAAAGGTAAATCTCTATCAGCAAGCCTCAAGAGATAACCCCAAGGTCTCTAATGTTAGGTCTTGACAATGCATAAACAACTCAGTGATAAATGAAAAAATCCTGGTAATCACAATGGGACCTTACTACAAGCAAAGACTGAATCTTTAATTTATTAGATCTGGCAATATGATGACACTTCAATCCTAAATCTAACCCAAATGATAAGAAAATAACAAAAGATTATGGTTTCAAAGAGATATCTAAGATTGCAACTACTCCTAAGATTAACAATGTAAATGATGAAATACTTGAAATGGACCAATCCCTCATAAACTAATTCCTGCTCAACCCAAATGAACCTGCAATCTCACAGAAATAGTGCAATCTTCTAAGGTGTTAAAGATTTTCAGATCATGAACATTCATTCAAGAAAACCCTATTGCAATCGAAATGAATAATCCCTCACAATTGAACTAAGCACAATGAATATAAAAGTCCAAGCTAACTTTGCAAAGAAACTAACAATTAGCTAGTTGCAAAAAAGTATGGACTAGGGATCACTGTAAACACTTCAAGCATCAAATCATGAACACCATTGAATTAGATCTAACATACATCTATTAACTTTGAGCAATTTTAAGAACCATGCAAGATAAGTCAACACAAAAGTGATCACTAGAAAATCACAATGTTTTCAATTGTATTGAATCACCCAATGATAGCAACAATTCTCATGTTCTGTGTTACAACATTTTCTCTAGAATCAACTAAATTCTAACCCTAATTCTTACTTTACTACCTTAATTTCTTCCCAACCAAGAACTATCTCTAGTGACTTCTACTAATACTACCCCCTTACAAATGAGGTGAAATGTCATATTTATAGGAAACCCCCAGAGCATGTCGGCCCAATTTAGATTTTACAATAATAAAAAAGACACAAGCAGGTTGACTAAGAGAAATTTGAAATAAGATAAGATATTCATTACATGCATGAAATCAATCCAGGTCAGCTTGGGATTCCCAATGTAACTAGAACCAATGCATGTGAAGAACACAAAACTAGGTAGAAAAGGCTCCGGATAAATAGGAAGCACAACTCCTAATGCTATTGATCATTAGCTAGCCCTTTCGTCCTTGTCTTTATCTAATGTATCTAGCCTCTTGAGAAAAATACTCTCCAGGTCAGCCATAGGTGAAGTAATAAATACTTTGAACCCCCCTTCAATCGAATTCATCTCCTCTAGAACTTCCTTGATGACCTTGCTAAATTTAGCCTGCACTCAGCAAAAACCACCATCAATAATATCCATGAAAATTAGAATTAGCCCATCACAAATAATATATTCAAAATTCAAATAAATCCAAACAAAGATCAAAATCCCTCAAAATATCACTAATACACAATTTCTACATAGTTCGAGATTTTCACCCCTTCGCGAAATCCAGACCAGAGAGGAATTTTGGGAAAATCTGGCAGGAGTGGATACGGTGAAATAGTCGATAGTCCCAACCAAATTTTGGAATGAAGATAACAAAATTTTGAGAGAAAGTCTTGGGGGCTGAGGAATCCGCAGTAGGTAAAACTCTAGATTCCGGAAGGCCAGGACAAAGGGAAATAGGAAATCCTTGACATGGGAAAATCCCAAAGCGAAGGAGAATACAAACTTGATGTTCTCCAGCAGTTTCCTCAAATTGGTGAAGATTAGAGAAAGTTTAGGGACCCTGAGCTCAATGCTGCTTGTCTCAATTCATTCATTTAGTGGATCTAAGGCTAGAGAGTGCTCAAGGGAAACAACATTCATAAAGAGCTGACATACGAACCCAGGATCTAGGAATTAGACAAGGGAGATAAATTTTGGAAAATCTAATCCATAGCTGAATTCTCGTGAAGGTAAAACCTCCAGGAAAATAGTGCAAACATTAGTTTAATGGGCTTTGGAGTGAAATCCAAGAGAAAATCGGATGGGCTGAAAAACAGGAAAGGCAAAAGCCCAAACTTCCTTCAGGAACTTAAAGATTTTCAGTAATACCTTGGGGGAATGACTTTGGAAGAAAAGATAGAAGCATTTTAAGCTTACTTAGTAAAGGCAGAATTAAATCCTCAAAATACAAGGGAGCCACAAAGCATCAAAACCTAGAACAAAAGAGGGTCCCTGCTTTTAGTGGGGCGTGTGTGCGAAAACTGCACAACAAATGGTGACTCCTGCTAGGAAAATTCTCTAGAGCCATTTGATGATGAATAGGAATCAAGAACCCAAAATATCATGTTTCAATCTCCATATTAGGAAAACAAATCAAAATGTAAGATCAAAGAGTTAGAACCAAAGATAGAATGAACTTTCCATAAACTAAAGATCCAAGTGTGTGCGAGTGTGTTCATTTCCCTCCTCAAACTACTTCAGAAACCAAGCTTAGTCAAGTTAGGCTATGTAAAGATTCCTGGTTCAAAGCATCCTAGATAGAGCCTAAGCTGCCAATTAGGAATCTATAGCCTCTGAGTAAGGTTATCACGTTTAGTCTGAGGTATGCGGGATCATAAATGGAAAAATAGGCCCTTAAGTGGCAAAACATTTAGAAAAATCAGAGTTAGGCAACTTGGCGTAAAAAATGAATATAAGTTATCTATATTATTTGAAAAATATGTAAGAATAGAGTATGTAGAAAATTGAATACAGTTTCTAAAATACTAGGTTTATTTAAAAATAAAAAAATCTATTTTGTGAAAATTTAAAATTTCAATGCAGTAGTACTTAAATTTCAGGGAAAAAATAAGAAGTAGGTGTCTGTCCGACCACCCTAACCACAATAAACTGATAATATTTTTTTATAATATTTTAGATATAGAGGCAGGGACTGTGCCACGATGTGATGCATATTTTTTTGTAATTTTTTCCAACTAAATAATTAATTAATTTTTTATTACAACTTTTTAAAAATATAAAACTTCGTGTGTTTGACCACCTTAATGGTCCAAAACTTCATGGTATTTTTTCTTTTTTAATCCTATGAATGTGACATAGAATGTGACTCAAGTTTGGATTCAAAATGTGATATTATTTGAAAGCTATAGTGTTTTTCAATGACCCTATCAATTGACTTTTAGTCATAATTTGAATAGAAAATGAATAATAATTACTTATTAAATTCAAAGTAAAGCATAATTTATATTGGTGGAAAGTTGAGAATCTCCTTTAAAAACCCTTTTTTTGTTTCATCAATTTTGGGTAAAAAAATAGTCATCAGCCACATACCCATCATATTGCCACTTTTTGGCCCATCATGATCTTGCACATACCCTCCTCCCAAGCATAGCTCTATTGCTAGCTAGGTGTCTATAGCCCCAATAGAGATATTCAGATACCCTTGATAAGTTGAATTCATTCTTTTGATTTTCAACATTTCACTTTTCTTTTCTTTTGATATTCTTTTCTTTTCATTTTTTTCATTTCAATCTGTGAACAATGAAGTTCACACTCAGGGTTGAGTACCACAATGGCGTTGAAGTAGAAATAAGATTTTTCACCTAAGATGACCTCACAAAGATCCCACAACAACCTCAGGATTCTTAAGATGTATGAAAGATATAAGATTTTAGAATACTTCAGGTTCAAATCAAACCAATGACCCATCCTCTTTGAATCAAACATTTAGACTGCTTGATGATAAAAAAATACCTCGATGATCCATTCAAGATACATGATTAAATTCCATCAATAAAATACTTAGAACAGTCCCAGATAATGAAATGGTTGTTGTGCAGGAATGACACTTGCCCAACCAGAAAGCAGAAAACCCAAGCCAGAGAAGCAAAGCAACAACCAAACCGACACCCAAAGCAAACCTAAACTAACCAAAGCAGACTAATTCTAAAGCAATCTATCCTAAAGAAAAAAAAATAGACTAAAGTAAAAGAAAAGCAGAGCAATCTGCATTTATTCAAATCAATAGTATGTACAAAGAGACGCATAACAACTCATTATCAGATAGGGTGAGCTGAGACCCACCCCTATACGATTCATCAATGAATGGACAAGCAACAAGGTGATGGTAATAGCCCTCAAGAATGAAAATTCATCTTTATAAGTCAGCAAAATAAACCTAAAAAATGCAACATTCAAATTCAACTTCATAATCAAGAATAATCAATAATTGAGGCAACTCATTGAAACCATGATCAATCCATATGCAAGTTGTCTTTCTTAACTTCTCATAATCAAATTGATAAGATTCAGAATTCATAGTAAGGAGAGAAACAACCTAGTTTTGTACTGCTATAAACTGAATGTGGTATTCATCCTTCTTCAATTGTGAAGAGCTGATCCCCTCATCTTCAGGCAGCCTCAACAGATGATACAATATCCCTCTTGCATGCAAAACAAAATTGGAATCTTCAATGAATAATTCAAGGTGAAAATCAGATTAAACAGATTCGAAAGTGTAAACATGGAACTTTTCACCTATTTGCATATCTTTGTGAGGGATCAATGATGAAAATGCAGAAGCCCTGTCATGTATAGTAACTTCTTCATCATGATGTTTGTCAGGAGGCCTCATAGACTGATCTATAAGCATTCCTTCACATACTACAATATGATTAAGCCCATCAAATATGACTGCAACAGTGTTGTTTCGAGCATCAGTCAAATTTTCCTGCACATCCATATGAATCACATCAGCTATCTTGTCATTAATACATGAAATATGTGAATTTTCTTTATTGAATTTATCAATAGAAAGAGGAAAAACAAAATGTGATGAGTGAAGGGACTCCCTGAATTCCTCTCATACTGGCATTTGTTCTGGTTTTGGATTGTGATTGGTCAGAATATCAACTCTTTCATTAAGTTATTCTTCACATCTTGCAGGACATTCATCAACAAGTTGTTGAAGTTCAAGTATTGAAAAGTTAATCTCCTCCAGAGCTACCTTAGCGTTAACTTCTATGAATTTTTTAGATCCAATGCTAGTTGGTCTCGAAAGCCTCATAATAAACCTCCCTGGCAGAAGCATTGTCTACAACATAAGGGGGTTGCAGCCTAGCATAAGCCATATGAAATCTATTATTGAAAGCCACTATTGGTTCGTTTTCCTCCCTCTTGATTCTAATAAATTGTAGAAGTATCTCATTGGAAGTGAGTGGGGTCTCAAATTTCTGTAAAAATGCAATTTCCAACATAGGCCAAGTGGTGATGGATCCAGCAGGAAGATGGTTATACCAACAAAATGCCTCATCCCCAAGGGAATATGGGAAAATTTTGCATGCAACATCCTCATGATTAATTCCCCTATCCTTAAGGGTAGTTTTAAAAATCCTAATATGCTCCCCTACAGTCCTTTTGGTATCATTAATGTGAAACTTAGAGCAAGAAAGCTTAGGATTTTTAGGCACAGGATTGTAGTTGTTGAAAGATAAGGGAGATTGATTGCTAGCCATAAAATCCATTGGTGGAGGTGGAGGCGATAATGGCTGATTTATGGCTGGCTGAGGTTGTTGAATGGGAATGTCCTCAGAATCAGACTCAGATGGACTTGATGAAAATGGGGATGATGGAAATGATGGAAGTAGATGGGTGGATGATGATTTTCCCCTTATTCTAGTCCTCCTTGACCTGGTAGGAGCTGGAAGTTCTTGAAAATCTTCTTCTCCTAGAGTGGATCTGGTTCTTCTTCTAAATTTTTTAGGAGAAATGGAAAACATAAATCGATCCAGCTTGCTTATTCAGGCCCTCCTTCTAGTGCCAATCTGTTGATGATGTTTTCTACACAACAACTTAGACAGAATGTAAAATCCTATCTCTCTTGAAAGGTAAATCTTTATCAGCAAGCCTTATGAGATAACCCTAAGGTCTCTAATGTCAGGTCTTGACAATGCATAAAGAACTCAATGATAAATTTGAAAATGTTGGTAATCACAATGGGACCTTATTACAAGCAAAGACTGAATCTTTAATTTATCAAATTTGGCAATATGATGATACTTCAATCCTAAATCTAACCCAAATGATAAGAAAATAACAAAAGATTAAGGTTTCAAATAGATATCTAAGATTGCAACTACTCCTAAGATTAAATCATGAACACCATTGAATTAGATCTAACATACATCTATTAACTTTGAGAAATTTTAAAGATAGAATCATAAGAACCATGCAAGATAAGTCAACACAAAAGAGATCACCAGAAAATCACAATGTCTTCAATTGTATTGAATCACCCAATGACAACAATAATTCTCATGTTCTATGTTACAACATTTGCTCCAAAATCGACTAAATTCTAACCCTAATTCTTACTTTACTACCCTAATTGCTTCCCAACGAAGAACTATCTCCAGTGACTTCTACTACTACTACTCCCTTACAAATGAGGCAAAATGCCATATTTATAGGAAACCCCAGAGCATGTCAGACCAATTTAGATTTTATAATAATAAAAAAGACACAAGTAGGTAGGCCAAGAGAAATTTGAAATAAGATAAGATATGCATTAAATGCATGAACTCAATCCAGGTCGGCTTGGGATTCCCAATGTAACTTGAACCAATGCATGTGAAGAACGAAAAACTAGGTAGAAAAGGCTCCAGATAAATAGGAAGGACAACTCCCAATGCAATCGATCATTAACTAGCCCCTTTGTCCTTGTCTTGATCTAATGTATCTGGCCTCTTAAGAAAAATACTCTCCAGGTCGGCCACAGGTGAAGTAATAAATACTTTGAACCCCCCTTCAATCGAATTAATCTCATCCAGAACTTCCTTGATGACCCTGCTAAATTCAACCTGCATTCAGCAAAAACCACCATCAATAATATCCATGAAAATTAGAATTATCCCATCACAAATAATATATTCAAAATTTAAATAAATCCAAACAAAGATCTAAATCCACCAAAATATTGTTAATGCACAATTTCTACACAGTTCAGGATTTTCACCCCTTCGTGGAATCTAGGCCAAAAGGGAATTTCGGGAAAATCTAAGCCAGGAAGATTCTGGCAAAAATAATCAATAGTCAACAAATTCTAGAAAATGAAGAGATAACGAGAATTTCGGGAAAATTCAGAGGGAGCGAAAATCTACGAAGCAGGAAAAACTATGGATTTCGGGAAAACATAGAGGCAAGGAAAACTGGGGAAATCCGCCAACACAGGAAAATCCTGAAACTAAAGGAAAACCTAAACTTCGACGTTCTCCAACTATTTCACTCAAATTCATTGAAAGATCACAAATTTGAGGACCTGGGCTCAAATGCTACTTGTCTCAAATCATTCATTGATGGATCCAGAGTTAGAATTCACTCAAGGGCAACAACATTCATAAAATGACAGACCAGACCCCAAATCTGGGAATTCGACAAGGAGACAAAATTTTGGGAAAATCCGATCCATGCGGAATTTCGCGAAGGACCAGAATCTACGAAAAATAGTGCAAAACATTAGCTGCCATGCTTTGAGCAAAATTTGGGAAAATACGGATGGGGCAGAAAATCCCAAGAAGTGCCATAAACCCGAACTTCCTTCAGAACTTAAGATTTTCAAATTGCAACTTAGGGGAATCACTTTGGAAAGAAAGATAAGCATTTTAAGCTTATGCCAAGGCAAGGTAAATCCTCAAAATCCAAGGGCAAAAGCATCATAAACTAGAGCAAAAGAGGGTCCCTACTTTTAGTGGGGCGTGTGTGCAAAAACTGCACAACAAGTATGAACAAAACTAAACATCCACTGGAATTCATTGGAGACAAATAAATAACTCTTGATTATGTTATTCATAGCTTATAAAACCAGTACATAGGAGAGAAAATGGCATTGAATTTGCACCATTCAGTAATATTATGGCAGTATTGCTATCAAAATTACATACAAATTGACAAACTCAGACCCTAAGGCTTAACTCTGAAATGCTTTGTATTACAATGTTGTCTGTGAATAATTCTAGAACTCTCTCCTTATAATAAATTTGAAATTTGCACTTAAGGAGAAAGAAACCCTAAATGCACATCAGAAGAAGACACTTGGAAAACTCAAGATCGTTGATGAATAACTACCCATGACTTGAAGAGAAACCCTAATTTGTATCCTGATTCACACTTCTTACACTTTCTCTTCAACAAAAAAAATTCTCTTCCTTGAAGAGTCATCATTCCTCTCAATTCTGCAGTTGAAAATATCTTTACCTACAAAAGATTTCACCTCCACTTTCATTTTTCACCCTACTGCATGAAAACCATGCTTTGCATGGAAAACTCTTCTCCTAGCAAAAAACATTTCATATAGTGAATATTTTATTCACTTTATAAAATTTAACTTGTGAATACCTTCTATTTTTATTTTGTTGGCACTTTAACTTTGAAGGCATTTTAAAATTCCTATGGGGCTATTAAAACTATTTACCCATGCTTTTACCTCCCACTCTATATTAAAATTTTACATTTTAAAATGGAGATTTTTAAAACTATATGCTTGGGAAAATACTTTAAAATTTAAAAAAACTTTAAAAAATATTACTTGGGTCCACCATGGCCTTCCTTCCAATCCCCGTACACCCATTACTCTAGATGATGGTAGCATTTATTTGATTGGGTTCACAAAAAAACAAAATTAAAGCTTTATACCTATCCTCCCTACTTCTCCATGCCTCAGTGCCAACATCAATGCTTCCTCTCGCGGGCTAGCAGGCCACCGTGCAGATGCATCCATGTTGGCTCGATCCTCTGTTGATTTTCTTTGACATGCCCTAGTCTCTTCTATCTTTGGAATTTTTGTAGCTGCATCTCATGCTTGAACCATGGTGGCTCCAAGGTTTCAGTAATCAACATGCAATCCTATCTTCTTTACATCGAAGCCCTGTGTAGGAAGGCTTTCTCAACAACATTTAGTCTAGCATACAATGAATCATGCATTCCTTGTTGTTTTTCCTCACAATGAACTCAAGCTTAATCCAAATAGAAATTAGGTAGCAGCTTCGAAAAAATTCCTTAAACAATTTTGATACATTCTCACTACATGTGTTGACAATCATGTCCTTGTGCGGTGCTTGCCCCATACATCCAACATATACAAAATGATGCTCCCCATAGAAACTCGTTGAATGGCGCCCCTGTGTAACATAGCGTTTCATGAAACCACATTTATCTAGGCCCTTTTTTAAATGAGTTCACATGCACTATCAATGTTGTAGCCATTTAAAGCTTTTGATGAGTTTAATCCACCTGGAATTCGGCCCACTCAACTCCAGGTTGAAAGAATTCTTAATAGAATTCCTCCATCCCCTACACTTTGATGGCTGTCTACACCTTGCTCCAATTTATAGGGCCCCACAAGCCTTCTCAAGACTTGTTGCCACTACTATGTGGGTTGATCCCTTGTGCCAATGTGCAAGAATTTCCCTAAGTGAAGTTCAACATAAGAATTCCTTACATCAATTCATCTTGCACATCCTTGCTTTCTCTCATTCATTATCATCTAGTCATCTTCTTATAATTATATGCTTCCCAGTGAGTGTGGTTCCTATGTTTAATATGAAGTCTGCGATGAAATCTAACATTCCAATTATGCTCTGTTATGCTTGAGATTCATATGAGAGCTCTACAAACCAGGCTTTTAAATCATGAAGGACAAACCTTTCCCCTCTTAGACTTAATTTAGCATCTTTCAAATTAATTTCTTTGCAAAGAAACTTTACAAGGACATTAAAACCATAAACCCTTAGTAGGGGATATCTCTGTAGGCTTCAAAATGTCTACACAATTGATTCAGTGCCTCAAGCTGTCCAATGAGCTTATACTGATGTGTTGCCTCATTCACTTACCTTTTTTCAACCAATCATATTACATGACAACCCTGTTGTAGTCAAAATATGCTCACAACAAGATGAAATGTATTCTTCCCATATTGAAAGAATAATAGAAATTACTATTTGAGCTACATTCTTGGGAAGGCACAAAATATTTAGCCTTGTAAAAGATAAAATTGGCTCCTTTTGCTTGAGGCTCTATTTCACAATTTCATTCTATCATCACCATGGGCACCCTTGAGGTCAATGGCTCCATAAATCTTCCCCATCCAACCCTGAAGTTTGTATTTCATTGTCATTGGTGGACAATCTCTACTTGCCATCATTCCCAAACAACAATTAAAATTTTCTCTTAAATATGTCTTCTTGAGCATCTTGAACTACAATTTTTAAAGTTATCCCATGCAGCCAATGAAGGTCTGTGACTTTGTTGATGACACCACATTTTCAACAATTGGGTATTAGCGTATGCAAATTTATTCTTAATGGGGAGGTTGAGACACACCATACTTAAATGTTCCCAAAGGAATTACACCCAATTTCCGCTCCTTATAAGCTTTGCCACATACTCACATAATTGTTACCTCTTAGCAAAGATAGTCTTCAAACAATATTGCCTCTATCAATCTTATCTAATCAACTTATTTCCATGGACTTTTCAACCATTTATTTTCTAGTAAATTCACTATTTGGTAACCCCATTATTTGGTTATCTTCAAGCTCTTGTTCCATATGAAACTTCACAACTATGTGAAGCATGTCAAGTCCCGATGTTGGTTTGGCTAAAAAAAAATCATTTTCAAACAAGTTTCACTCTGAATTGATTTGATGCTTCTTGCATATGCATTTGAAGTGAAAAGATGAACTAGGTTGCCATTAAAACTTGTTTTTTGGCATATTTGAATAGTGAGCCAAATAGGTCAAAACTAGCTAGGTAGGCTTTGGAATTGCCCTAGTAAATTAGTAAAACGACCTCTTCAAGTCATGAAAATTTACAAGCATGCACACATTTGACCCAAGAATGGAGTGTAACAAATGTATTGACAAAACAAATCACAACTTGTGCAAGATATTCAATGCCAAAGTTGCTTAGTCATACTTTTCTGCAACTGTACATGTTCAAAACCAATTAAAGCTCACCAAGTCACCACTTTGAAAAAATATAAATTCATCTTCTGAGGAGCTACTACTAGGCACACTTGATCATTTGGGTATACTGAGTATGTATGAAAGAATAATTTCCTCCAATCCAAATTGGTCAAAAGATATTGAAGGTCAAACTTGACCACCTTGAAAAGTTCAAGAAATGGAAATGTAAAAATAGAACAAACTGCATTTGCTTTTGATCTCGAAAAAATAGCAAATCAGATCACGAGGCTCTGAAATCGGATTAGGGAGTACATTAATGTAGGGAGAATGGAGAAAAAAAATCATTTTGTTTTGACAATCATCCAACTTTGAAATATCACCTCGAATAGGAGGCCACTTCGCAAGATAGAGAGTTTGCAAACAACAAAACAGTGCCAAAACCCTCCAGCTTCACCTTTCAAAACATTGTCAAAAATCATTATGGGAATCTGAAAACTGACATGCATGTTCACATACATGTCACATCAATATGTCTACCAAGTGGTTTGGTATGAAAATCAATTGGCTTTGAATTGTTACCCTCCAAAGTAGGTCACTTAGGAATATTTTTTAGGGGTACTTAGACTAAGTGTGTAGAGGAAATTTTTTTGATATGGGCACTTCAAATTTTTCAAATTGGAAGGTCCCATCAGTGGCTCCAACTAGGGATGTATGCCCCCTGCGGGCTTAACAAGAATCTAGATCCTCTGGAGAAGCAGACCAGTGCCAAGTCCATTAGGTGATAGAGTCAAAAGGTCATCTCTACCTCCTACTGCTCTAGTTTGACAAGTCAAACCATATCTAATGGCCCAAGGCCACCCAAAACTATAGGTTTCTTCTTACCTCTGTCACAGAAAAATTTATCATCACATTTCACTAAAGCCAATATGAAAATATCACTACAATCTACCTGATTAAACATGCTAGGATCTCCCAACAACCCATCATTTACAACATTATCAACAAATTCACAATTACCATGCATTTAAAAAATCAAGAATACTCTTGAAATATAGATTATCATGTGGCAAAAACTTATAATTTTTATCACATAAATCATTTTCAACCTGAAAGCAATATTCTTTAATGCATTGCACATTGCCACACTTTGTGAAAGCTTCATCTAGCTAAAAAAGTAGCACTCATATTCTACATGGCTAGTACTATTAAGTTCAATTTAATTATTAGTTTGCATGTCAAAGGTAAAATAGTCATAAGAACTATTCAAAAGATTATGCACATCATGTAAACTATCTCCAAGTGTATGTAAAGAGATACACTCATACATTGGGACACACTATAACTGTCCCCCATCATGTTGGTATAATGAATCATCAAGAATCTCTAACCTATCATAATTCTTGCTCACTTTGATATCCTTTGAACATAACATATATCAACCTCTTCATAATCTAAAGCTTGTTCAAAAGTGAGCAATTCTAGTTAAAAAATATGGGTATGTGCAGGATCATCATGGAAAAAATTGGCCTTTAAGTGGTGATAAAATTCAGAAAAATTAGAGTTAGACAACTTGGCATAAAAATTTGAATAAGTTATCTATATTATTTCAAAAATATGTAAGAATAGAATTTGTAGAAAATTGAATGTAGTTTCTAAACTACTAGGTTTATTTAAACAAAAAATAAAATCTATTTGGTGAAAATTTGAAATTTCAATGCAATAACACTTAAATTTCAGGGAAAAAATAAGAAGTAGGTGTTTGTCTGACCACCCTAACCACAATAAAATGATAAAAAAAATTATAATATTTTGGATGTAAGTAAATGATTCATGTCCTAATGTGATGCATATTTTTTTGTAATTTTTTTCCAAGTAAATAATTAATTATGAATTTTTTATTACAACTTTTAAAAAATATAAAAACTCATATGTCTAACCACCTTAAATTGGTCAAAAATTCATGAAATTCAATTCTTTTTCTTTTAATATTATAGTATGAAAAGTATAGAATGTGACACATGTTTTAGATTCAAAAAAATTGATACCGTTTGAAAGCTATAGATGTTTTTTAATTAGCCTATCGATGAGGACTTTAGTCATAATTGAAATAGAAAATAAATAATAATTATTTATTAAATTCAAAGTAAAGCATAATTTATATTGGTGGAAAGCTGAGAATCTCCTTTAAAATCCCTTTTCATTTTATCAAATTTGGGTAAAAAAAAGTCATTAGCCACATACCCATCATATTGCCACTTTTTGGCCCATCATGATCCTGCACATACCCATATAATCTGATTTTTCTTTGAAATCAACATCTATATCCACATGAAAAACCTCATAACTAGGCTTTTCTAAGTCAAGAAATAGATACTTATCCAAATCTGCATTAAAATTCTCAAAACTTGGCTTATCAGGCACAAAAACGTCATGGTTATGTGCTATTTCTAATTCATCAAAACAAGCTTCTAAATTTGCATCAGCATGCACACTTTCATACTCATGATACAATGCATCATTACAATCAAATGGCTATTTTTCTTTATCCACATTATCATCATGCTAACCAATTGGTTCATAACTGGAAAGAAAATTAGATACACATGCATCACATCTTGCATAGTGAAGATTATGATCACTGTCAAAATCAATATGGGCAACACACAACAATTGAGGGTTATTCACATATGTATATTTTTTATATTTAGTGGTCAACAAATTTGAAATTTGTTCATTACTTAATAGACCATTGTTCTGATCCATTCTTTCAACCACTTCCTCTTCTTGACTTCCACTAGGACTACATGCATTACCAAGTTGTAATTCAGGATATACCATGATATCACCATCATCAAAATTTGAAAACTTAATGGAATCAGTGTCATCATTGAGTTGGTCATATATAACGTCTTGAGGATAGACACAAATTTTTTCACTATAATGAACATCAATGGTAGACATTGCATCACTCTTAAATTCTTCCTTCTCAAGTATGCACTTTTCTATATTTAAAACTGAAGACATCTAATCATTTGTATTCACACAAATGCTAATTTCATTAGCATGTTTACCCACAATTGAAGAAAATAGACTTTGCACATATTCATTCCTCATTTTTTCCATATTATCTAAACATGTGTAAGCCATCTGTATGCTCAATATTCTAAAATCCTTTAACAATGCACTAGATCCATCCTCAAAAGCTTCAAAATACATGAGTACAATCTGAGGTACTAGGTATGAAATTTTTAGGGATTAGTGAAGGAGCAACAACAAATCTGTGACTAAAAGAAATGCTTGTCTCCTCATATTGTTTTTTTTAATCTTCTTTAACTTTGTGACAAGATCAGAAGGTTCTTTTGCAAATTATTTTCTATAAGCATCCACTAGTTTGTCCCAACAGGAAAAAGGACTTCTCAAGAAAACTTAAGTACCAGTCCCTAGCTCTAGCTTCAAGAGATCTGACAAAAAATTGCATCCACATATCCTGATCTCCAAATGAATGTTTCTCCATGAAGCTAGAAAAACTTTGGACATGTGCATCTCCTTCAGACACATTGCATCCATTAAATCTAGGAATTTTCTTATAGACTCGAGATGGCATATTTTAACCTTGTAACCAACCCATGATAAGTCTAATTGGTCATACAATGGATCAAAAGAATTGACAACAGGTGCAACAATTTGGCTAGTAGATCTAATATGCTTATCTCTTAATTGAGCTTGTAGAGACATCAGGTTCCTTTTGTTCATCTCTTTAATTTTCCTTTCAAATACAAATTTCTATTCTCGGCTAAACCTAAGCTTGTTCACAGTTGGGTTCATGCACTTTGTGGTGTCAAATACTTGAGGATTATCAAACTTCTGGAGATTTTTGACAATCTGTATTAACGTTTCTAATGGCATGGCTATTTCCCTTTGGTAACCCATAGATGTATGAAAATTTGGGTTTAACTAATTGTGCATAATCATAACCATGACAATATGAGGGATCACTAGGATAATTGCTAATATGGTGGTAACCAGGGCTTCAAACATATGGTAATGCAAATGGATAGAAATCCCTAGGATATACAAATTTTTGAATACTTAGACAAATTCATTACATGGAACAACAATTGCATTCAATACGATAGGGCCAACAAATGAAAGTATGCATAGAAGGTCATGTACCTTCACATCTCTAGCTGATGCAACTTTGAATAGAACAATTTCAGGTCACAATAATAATCAATAGCCCTTCATGTGTATAAATTGTAGAGAAGAGTCGCCACCTATTCAACAAGAGGAAAACCTTTGAAGCAAGGATACCTTTATCAATGCAATTAAATTCTTTGAGTTCTTCTAGCAGAGTCTCTTCATAGTATTTTGAATTTGGGGCTACTAAAAATCAATTTGTGGATCTGGAACTTCTTCAACATCTGAACCTATCATTTATTCATTTTTATTCTTTTCAAATGGATATTCTTCTAATGTTTCCCATCAGAGTCACCAATCTATTGGTGACTCAGATGGGAAAATAAAACTCTAGAATTTCCAACCTCTGGTTACAAATAATATTTCAAGATTTGAATGACTCTTTGACAAGAAATTCTGCAACCAAATTCCAAAATTCTCCCTAGCGGATTCGCCAATCTATTGGTTTCCAAATCAGCAAGTTCAATGAGTTCTATAGAATAGCAAATTTCTAATATTCAAACTCAAAGATTGATTTGGCCAATGAACAAGATTTAGTTAAAGACTGAAATCTCATACACTTCTAGCTCTGTTAAACAAAGGCGAGTCTCCCCAATAGTATATTTACAAATACTTGTGTGCTAAAGTATCAAATACACTGTAAACAAATGTTTCTCCTCCAATTGTTTGAAAGACACAATACCCTAAAGTTTCGGTTGACCTTCATGGCAATGTTTAATTCAAACATGAGAGATGTAGAGCATTAAATTCCACACATAAAAAAATTGAGATTGATAAGTAAAATGATTTATATTTGTGATTTACTTTTAAATTAATCAACAAAATGAAACAAGAATAACACACTTAGAGCAGTGCCTAATCCTTGGAATGAAGACAACTTGAATACCTATACAATCTGATAACAATTTAATAGAAAAAGTCAATTATGCTTTGAATATACTATATTACAGTACATTTCAACCATCACTTCTTATCAAAATTAGGTAGCACTTAGTTTAACATAAACCAGTAGCTTCACTCAAGCATTTACATCAATTCCTTGAATCAATAAGAATGAAAAAAACTAAACATCCACTGGAATTCAATGGAGACAAATAAAATAACTTTTGATTATGTTATTCATAGCTTATAAAACCAGTACATAGGAGAGAAAATGGCCTTGAATTTGCACCATTCAGTAATATTGTGTATGTATTGTTATCAAAATTACATACATATTCAAAAACTTAGACCCTAAGACTTAACTCTGAAATGCTCTGTATTACAATGTTCTCTATGAATAATTCCATAACAACTCTCTCCTTACAATGCATTAGAATTTGTACTTAAGGATCGAAAGAAACCCTAAATGCACATCCAAAGAAGACACTTGGAAAACTCAAGATCGTTGATGAATACCTGCCCACTGCTTGAAGAGAAACCCTAATTTGTATTTTGATTCACGCTTCTTGCACTTGCTGCTCTTCAAAAGAAAAATATTCTCTTTCTTGAAGAGTCATCATTCCTCTCAATTCTATAGTTGAGAAATATCTTTACCTGCAAAAGATTTCAACTCCACTTTAATTTTTCACCCTATTGTGTGAAAATAGTGCTCTCTGTGAAAAAATCTTCTTATAGAAAAAAACATTTCATACAGTGAATATTTTATTCACTTTATAAAATTTCACCTATGTATACCTTCATTTTTTAGTTTGTTGGCACTTTAACTTCGAAGTCATTTTAAAATTCCTATGGGGCCATTAAAACTATTTACCTGTGCTTTTACCTCCCACTCTATATTAAAATTTTACATTTTAAAATGGAGAGATTTAAAACTATATGCTTAGGAAAATACTTTAAAAGTTAAAAAACTTGAAAAAATATTACTTGGGCTCACCATGGCCTTCCTTCCAATACCCACACACCCATTGCTCTGGATGACAATAGCATTTATTTGCTTGGGCTTAGGGGAAAACAAAAAATAAAGCTTTAAAATAAAGATTTATACCTATCCTCCCTGCTTCCTCGTGCCTCGGTGCCAACATTAGCCCTTCCTCTTACGGGCTAGCAGGCTACCATGTAGATGCATCTACGTTGGCTTTGACCTCCATTGATTTTCTTTAACTTATCCTAATCTCTTCTATCTTTGGCATTTCTATAGATGGATCTCATGCCTGAGCCATGGAGGCTCCATGGTTTCAGTAATCAACATGCAGTCCTATCTTCTTTACATTGAAGCCATGTGTAGGAAGGCTCACTCAGAAACATTTGGTCTAGCATACAATGAATCATGCATTCCCTATCATGTTGCCTCACATGAACTCGAGCTCAATCCAAATAGAAATTGGGTAGCAACTTCAAAAGAAAATTTCCTCAAACAATTTTGATACATTCTCACTGCATGCACTGACAATCATGTCCTTGTGTGGTGGTTGCCCCATACGTCCAACATCTGCAAAATGATGTTCCCCACTCTAGGTCATTGAATGGCGCCACTGTGCAACATAGTATTTCATGAAACTACATTTATTTGGACCCTTTTTTAAATGAGATCACATACCCTGTCAATGGTGTAGCCATTTAAAGATTTTGATGAGTTTAATCCACCTTGAGTGCAACCCACTCAACTCTAGTTGTAAATAATTCTTAACATAATTCCTCCATCCCCTATGCTTTGATGGTTGTCTACACGTTACTCCAATTTACAAGGCCCCACAAGCCTTGTCAAGACCTGTTGCCATTTCTCTATGGGTCAATCCCTTTCTATGCCAATGTGCAAGATGATCCCTAAGTGAAAGTCAGCATAATAATTCCTTACATCAATTCACCTTCCACAACCTTTCTTTCTCTCATTCGTTATCATCCAATTATCTGCTTACAATTCTATGTTGCCCAGTGAGCGTGGTTCCTATGTCACCAAAAAATGTGTATTTGGACATTTTTATGCTCACTTGAGTCTCTCTAATGGACTTTGGCTTGATTTTTCCTAGATTTAATGTTGTAATGTGATCAACACATTCACATTAGGTCTTGGACCCTTGAGAATAATTAAGACTTCTAGGATGTGTTGTAAAAGAGTTGTGAAGTGTTGTAAACCACTTTCACACTTTTATAGGACCCTTTCATTATAATTCACTTAAATAAGCCCTTTTTATTACTTACCAAGTCTTATTTCAAAGTTTTGTAACAAAATCTCATGCTTTTATAGACTTACCATCACTAATTCAACCCTTTCTTATGTTTAAATGACCCCTTAATGAACTTTTCGGCCCTACTTAATTGTATTTTTGAGAATATTCCCATTAAACCTTATTAAATACACTTTAATTCCCAACATCTAGTAAAATTTCCTTGGTGGGACCAAGTCATCACTTGGGGTGACTTAGTCCCACTAGGCACAAAAATCAAAATAATTTTAATTTTCTTGCGATATTCTATTCTCTTACCCTTGAGGTCGGCCTGTGATGTGTTATTTTCGAGAAATATTGTAAAATAAAGTATAAATAAAGGGATTTCCCCTCATTTTTCATCTCCTACTACCTAATTCATTTTCAAGTATTCCAATTCATTATTCTCAAGCATTCAAGCACTCTAAGCATCATCAAGTCATCCATTGGAGCACTTCATTACATATCTTCAGATTTATACATCAAGGGTTTGGTGAGTTTGTGACATTACATGTTGTTTATTCATCATTATCTTCTTATTGTTGGTGTAATTAATATTTAATTACACTTGCATAAGTTTACTTAGGCATATTTAATTCCTAAGTTTTAGGCTTTATCTTTATCTTATCAAGCTATCTTGTTGCTCAAGATAAGATTAGGGTTTGCATCTTTGCTTTTATAAAGCAAATCATATCTTGTAATTTATTGAATTCTTGAATAATAATAGTTGCACATCTTTTTGCAATGGATTTTTCTTTTTTGATTTTCTCTTCTGTGGAAGGTCTTTTTAGTTTTTAGATCTGATCATGGGTTTCTAACATGGTATCAGAGCCTTGATTTGCAGCCCCTTCTCAGATTTCTAGAGAGATTCATTGTAGAGTTCATTCGAGAATCCTTGAGGGTTTTCATACCTCAAGTTTGTATCTCTATTTGAATGCTCTTGCATGGTTGCTTTTGGTGCATGTTGGAGGAAATCTGAGCTCATTTTTGAGTCCAGGGCTATCGAAAAAGTCAAGATTGACTTTTGTTTCGCCTGAATCCGACATTTTTTGCCAGAGTTATGAGGGTTTGAAGATTTGTCAAATCTAAGAGTTGTGACACTTCTAGTGCATTTTTAGGCAGATTAGACCTTGCCATCAAATCCAGAGCATCCAAGAGATGAAAAATGACATAATATGCCCTATTTCGGCGTTGGGAGCTTCTAAGGGAAAATATTTTTGTTTTAGAGGCTGTACGGGCCCTGTGCACAATTCTCGAAAATAAATATTTAGGTTTTTTAAATATTTTTTCCTGCATAAAAAAAAAAAATTCATTAGTTTTTGTTTTTTTTGAAAAAATAAAAAATAAATAAATAAAAGGAAAAAATCTTTTTGAAAACAATCATGTTTTTTTAATTTTTTGCAAAGATTCCTCGCTGTGGTACACATTGTACCTCGCATTTAACCTCACTAGCAAAATCTATGTAGCCCCACATGGCCCCAAAAAACTATTGGTTTCAACCCCACCAAGAGCAACCTTTCTCCCATAGACGTCCGACATGGGATTTCGATCCAACCGACCTTCTCTGACCTCCGCAAAGACTCCAACAAGCTTTCATCGCTTCCACTCACCTCCTAGTGGCGGGTTATTTGTAATCGCTCGGTCATATGGTAGACTAGGGGCTGGTTGCAAGGTGTTGAAAATTTGCGCCATTCAGCCTGTGCCATCCTTGAATTGCCCCCATATAGGCCTTTTTTTTAATTTTTCCATAACTTTTGATCCTAGAGGCAGATATTTTGGAACAAGATATTGTCAGAAAGCTGGCGAGCCCAATTTGCTAATGGTTTAGTCTGTTTCCAGAATTTTTTTTGTTTGATGGGATGTTTTTCCAGTTGAAGTCAAATGTTTAGATTTCGCTTCGGAGTGCATATCTTTTGACTTGGTGCTTTGTTTTTCATCATTCTTGCGGCGTTGGAAAGTTAATTCAATCCTCTACATAGATCTAAGGTCTATTTCTATTTTCTATTTATGAATTTTTGTATTCTCTCCTTTAACAATTGTTGGGTTATTGTAATAAACAAACTAATATAAAGTTCCATTCAGGGGTGGTTTCTTGCATAATAATTTGATTAGAGTGTAGTTTTCACTTTGCTCTCCATATCCATCTTGATTTGATGATAGCTCGTAAGGGTTATATTTGGTCTCCTAGTTTCTTTTGGCCATATTTTTTGCTATAGCTTGACACATGTCAGATTCATCGGTTCACACTTTAGTTGAGAGATTATGTTTCTTGATCCTCATTGATTTAGATTCTTCTCAGTCTGAGGGCTATGTTTTTATGGTTAATGTTCCAGAGTCTATTTTTGGTACTCCTTCCCATGGAAGAGTTTTAGTCACAGTTTGGTATCAACATCAAGATACACAGTTTCCAGATTTTGTCATCATCTCATCTACTATTGCTTCATAGATTCTAGGGTTGTTCTAGTTTGAGTTTTTGAGTGTTCCGTGGCATTGGGTCTGCTGTCACATTATCATGATTCCAGTTTTGGTTTCAATTGTAGATAGAAGTATCTTTCCTTGCTTATCAGATTGTGGTTTCAGTGTTACTCCACAGTGTTCTTCCAGTGCTTCTTTGCAGTAGTCATCTCATTGTAGGGGGTTTTTTCCCACTGGGTTTTCCTTCTCTACTTCATTATTGCATTTGTACATGAGTACCTGATCAGGCCTTGTTGTCGGGAATCATATTTGCATAATAATTTGATTCTCCCTAAGTTGTACTTATGGGGGGGTGTTGGTGTAATTAATATTTAATTACACTTGCATGAGTTTACTTAGGCATATTTAATTCCTAAGTTTTAGGCTTTATCTTTATCTTATCGAGCTATCTTGTTGCTCAAGATAATATTAGGTTTTTCATCTTTGCTTTTATAAAGCAAATCATATCTTGTAATTTATTGAATTCTCGAATAATAATAGTTGCACATATTTTTGCATTGGCTTTTTCTTTTTTGATTTTCTCTTTTGTGGAAGGTCTTTTCGGTTTGCAGATCTAATCATGGGTTTCTAACACTTATTTCATTGAATCATTTCATAGGGTTTGATTACAAAATCGTTGTTTGACCAAGGAAAAACCCTATACTCTAACACTTAACCCTTTTCCCCCTCTTTGCATGTGTGTTTGCGGGTCTTGTATGTAGATTTGTCAATAAGGAAAGTGTCAAAAGGGTGTTGTCAATCCATCAAAGTCGTCAAAGTCAAAAAAGCCCTAGTTGAAGCTTGGAGGCCTCTTTCAACCTTTTTTTTATAGTTTCTGAATGAGACACCTGTTAGGAAGTGAAGTGTAGACCGAAAGCTATAGAATCCTGCCCTGAATTTCCCAAGATTCTTAGGTGTGGACTAAGTCACCATCTATGGCGAATTAGTCCCAAAGCTAGGCCTGAAAAGTGATTTTTGTATTTCTGAGTACCTATTTGGCAGATTCCTGTTCCGACGGATTTTCTCTAAAACTAGACTAAGTCGCCCAACTTGGTGTAAGTGTTTGATTCAAAATTTCCTGTGAAATCTATAGGATTCACAGGCCTCTCTACATCAAAATCCAAATTCTAGGTGTGCCTCTCCAATCTTATTCAATTTTGTTATCATTTACTTGCATTCTTAGGTTTTTTTGCATACATTATTGTGTTTTCAAACACTTTGCATTTCTTAGGTTTAGCATTAATAATCATCTTTATTTTCAAGTTTATTGCATTTAGACATCATATTTAGGCATATTGCATCAATCCTTGCATTAATTTTGAATGTAGACATTAGCATTTTGGGTCTATTTCTCTCTTTTTAGGTGAAAAACCCTAGAAGAGTTAGAGAACCCTTGGATACCCAAAATTGGTGTCCACATTTTGGTGAACCCAACTTTTGAACACTTTGTATCTAATTTCAAGTGCATTTTCATCCTACGTTTAACTTGCATCTACATTGCATTAGGTTTTGCATTGTTTAATTTGCATCCTAGGGGTTTAAAAATTGCATTAGTGAAAAGCCCATATAGCTTGCATTTTTGCACCATATTTCATTGGCAAATAACCAAATTCTACATTTTCTACACCTCAAATTTCATTTAATTTTTTTGAAAAATTACAAAAAAATCATCATTGGGACTAATTCGCCACACTGGGCAACTTAGTCCTTTTGCAAATTTTGCACTATAATTTTTGGCATTTTTTTTATATTTTTGGCATTTATGTTTTACGCTATTGCATTACTATTATAGTTTCTAGAATTGTAGTTATTATCATTTTATTGCTCTTAGTTTACTTTGCATTTAAATCCACCCACATTTAGAGATCTTTGCATGAGTGTTTGGTGTCCTATTGCTAATACCTTAGTGAGAATAGCCTGAAGACTCATGCTATACCATGATAATAAACTCGTTGTGGATCTTGGATTGTCTAAAGCTTCCACTCCTAGTATTGCAATTAGTACACTAGGCATGGACCCTACCCTTAGCAATGCTTTTCCTTCCAATAATGTGCAAGTTGACACACAAAACAATCACATTCCATAAGACAAAATCATTAACATTCATGAGGATTTAGCCCATCTACAACAAAACATGTGTCTTGAAAACATTTCAACCACTTCAATTCCTATTATAGACAACATCCATCTCCTGCTTGAATGTAACTATGGCTTAGACATTATGAAACAAATTGTTGAGATATACCATAAACATATTCCTTCTACCTCTAGTACATCTCAACCAACAAACACTGTGGTTAGTCAAGGAGGACCTAATACTCCTCCTCCTTCAATAGTAGCATCCATACCCACCTACACCACTCCCCAAGTTGCAACAATCATGCAATCTATTAGTAATGTGATACCTTCCTCAACTATTCTTGCTAGCATTCCTAATTCTTATGTGGCATCACATGTTCTCTCCTCTTCCACCATACCATCCATCGTCATTCCATTCACTTGACCTACCACTACATACACTCCATCACCACTTTCGCTTCCACCTCATACCACTTAAACTGACCCTCTAATCATGCAAGTTTTCCAAATTGTCTCCTCCATGCAAAAACAAATATCCACCATCAACCAAAACCAGAATGGACCACCCACCTATTATGTCTGAAGTAGCCCACTATCTTTAAAAATCCTATGAACACCGATGCCATAAGGAATAGAAATGCCTAAATTTGAGAAGTATGGCAGGAAGGGAAATCCTACCAATCATGTTAATGCTTACATAGTCTTATGTAGCGACTTTGTCCTTCTTGATAAACTATTAGCCAAATTGTTTCCTAGGACTTTAAAAGACATTGCCTTAGAGTGGTTTTCATCCTTACTAAAAATTTCAATGTGTTCATTCAATGAACTAGTTGATGCCTTTATAAATCATTTTCAAGTGTATATGACTCCAAAGAAGACATTGTCTAATTTAATGAGATGCAAACAAAATGTGGATGAAATGGTAACCAATTTCATCTCACGCTATTAGTCACTTTATGCCCAACTTGATGCCAAGATTCCCGATCCACATCTTCAAAAGATGTTTATTGAAAAATTTCAAATTGAACTACAGGATAAACTCACAATGATGAAATTTCCCTCCTTTATGTACTTGTGTACAACCCTTTGTGACTATCACAATTTAGTTAGTAGTCGTGATGCCAAGTCCACTTCTAGGCGAGTCGAGAATCTGAACATGGCACTTCAAACCATTCATAACTATTTAGAAAACCAAACAAAGGTTTCTTACAATTCAATCCCCCTCAACAACCAAGTAGCATCTATTAAAGCCTCAATACCAAGTATAGTTATGGAGATCCAAAATTATAGTTTACACCTTTACCAAACACTCTTCATAATACCATGTCCTAACTTTTGCAAAAAAAAAATGATTACTTTACCTATTGTTAAACCACTAGATCCTACTAAGCCTTTTCCTTCAACCTTTCAACCTAATGCTTATTGCCATTATCATAGACAAAATGGAAATGACACAAAATAGTACATAAGTGTCTTAAACACCTAGTGCAAGACCTCATTGATTCTGGTTGTCTATCTGTTTCAAATGTTAATGTTAAAGGCAATAAGTCTATTGCCCCACCAAATCAAAATTTGCAAATTTTTACTGATTTGATGCCCAAACATAATGTGTCATTTGTCAAAGCTAGTGAAACTCAAAGAAATGATGTGATGAATATTCATACAAAGATTCAACATCCTGATCCTATTCCACTTACCATTACTATTAATCCTATGAATGATATGGTAGGTGCAATAGACATTATCCCCCATAAGGGCCAACCTAGGAAATCTCTTGATATTACTTTTTCTCCTAGGTAAGGAAATCCTTCCAAATCTTCCTGATGGTCCTCTTTACATAGCCGACTACATCTATGATAAGTCTACCAATGGGATATTAAAAGATCCTGCCTATGGCGAGAATGTGATCACGAAAGAGGTTTTAGTATTATATGATCTTTATCAAGATGATTATGACAAACCAACAACATGGATCAAGAAACATATGGGTTTGCATGTCCTACAATAGGATTGATTTTCCTTCCATTATAGATAGGACCTAAGATAGTGGATGTTACATTCTCCATTATCCCACAATCGGATCAGTTTCGTCTGTGGCTAGGCCATCCATGGCTTTACTCGATGAAAGTTGTCCCTTGATTCATACACAAATGTTTAAAGTTTTCACTTGACAATGACATATTCACTATTCACCATAGTGGCTTTCACCCTTTGTCTTCTAAAGGAAACTTTTCCTTAGAATCCTTTTGGACCAAGCCCATGGAACATATCATGCCTCGCAAAGACTTCTTTTTCATTACTTACCAAAAGTTTAAAGCAAAGAAAATTGCTGAATTGTGCCTCCGCAACACATCCCCGTCCACTTCCGACACTCCTATCCTAGATGAAACAATGCTTCAACCTGAAGAATAATTGACCCATCAACCTCAACCAACACCTAAAACATCCCCCACATCATCCAAATAGCCAAAAGATAATGATAATAACTTCGCCATACCTCCTTGTATAAAATAAATTTATAAAGAAAAGGAGAAAGTGGATGAATAGCCTTCCATTATTTCTTTTGTTCCTCCCCTTAGGGATGACGAGCAACCAATGGTTGATCAACCCACTCCTTTAAAAGAACAACTTGACAATAAAACCAAAAGAAATAGAGGAGCTAAGGAGCATAGGTGTAGATGTCATGCGCTTTTCTCGCCAGTTACAAAATGAAGAAAATAAAGATAACCAAAATCCACACTTGATAGAAGCAATGCATGACAACCCTCCTCCCCAATCATATCAAAACAGTCCAATACAACAACCACAACTTGCGATACACCCTTCATTGGACATTGTCATCTACCCTCCTATTGTGATTAATCTGGATGACAATGATGAGATCACTAAAATAGATGAAGAGATCTACATAATGATATGAATTTATTATTTTCCTCTTCCATGAGCTTAAACGAAAAATATCCTATGAAAAGTGTAAAACTCGGTACTTCCCCTAGCTCAGCACTTGCACTTGTCACTTTGGCTAGTTTCCCACCCTCGGTACATATCGAACATGAATGGTCTAGGTAGATAACTTGCTTGATGGTTGACTTGCATCTGCCTTACTAGTCTTTTGCCTCTCCTTTTTCTTTTGTGTGCATGTATGTATTATGTTTCCCCGTGATGTGGTGTTTGATGTTCTTCTCTGTTTGTGATATTCTTCTAATTGTACCTTCATTCTTCTATATGTTGTACATCACTTTGTTTTGTGTTTTCCTTTTGGGGATTATGTTAAGCATTGAGACACCCTATGTCTCTTCCATGTTGACCCAAAAGTTTTTTCTTTTTTTCTTTTTGGCTTTGTTTTTTTCCTTTTTGGGGATGAATTTTAAAACATTGGAGATTCCTATGTCTCTTCCATGTTGAGCTAAAAGGTCTTTTCTTTTTTCTTTTTTTCTTGTGTTTTCCTTTTGGGGATGACACAAATAATTGAGATGCCCTATGTCTCTTCCATGTTGACCCAAAAGGGCCCCTTTTCCTTTTCTTTTCCTTTTCTTTTTCTTGTGTTTTCCTTTTGGGGATGATGCAAGGCATTGAGATGAAAATGTCCTTCATGTTGACCCACAAGGCTTCCTTTTTATTTCTCC
>VDFB02286804.1:0-48743 GCA_007258455.2 Sequoia sempervirens
ATTCTTCTGTAGGAAAACATCCCCCACTTAGTGGTGAACGCTGTCTTGTGGCGATCCTTGTATTGTACCATTACCTGGTTATACCCAGAGTATCCATCGAGGAAGGACATCATCTGGGAGCCGTTGACGATTTGTAGCACTTCATCCAGTGAAGGCACTAGATAGTTGTCTTTCTCTAAGGCGCGGTTCAGATTGCGGAAATCCACACACAATCTAATCTCTCCATTCTTTTTCCTGACCGGGACAAGGTTGGCCACCCACGTGGAATGCCTGACGGGAAAGATGATTCTTGCTGAAAGCAATTTTTCAACCTCCTTGTAAATGATAGGTTCTAGCAAGGCATTGATAGGGCGCTGCCGCTGATGGAATGGCCTCACTTCAATCTTCAGAGGGATGGTGTGTGTGATGACAGAGGTGTCGTACATTTTCAAATCATCATAACTCCATGCCACCACGTCATGATATCTTCGTAATGCCTCTGTAATTCCTCTTTTTTCCTCAAGCGTGCACACTTTGCCAATAAAAACATTCTTGGTATCCTCAGTTGTTCCCAGGTTGTGAGCGTTGCACTGGTTGCTTATAGCCTCCTTCTTCGTTTGTCGATCCTGATCCCTGATCTGATCCAAATCAAATACGCACTCCAGCTGAACCATACCTTTGGGGATCATATTGGTCTTGAGATTGATACCCCTTCTATATCCAGTTCAGCCTCCTGTGGATCAGCTTCATCAATGATTTGGGCAGCAAAAATGTCAGAACTTGTGATGAACTGGAGGATATGCTTATCATCATTGAAGACCTGCAGGTGAGTAACATTATCCGGGACTGATGGCGTGGATGTTAGCTCAAAAGTGAATTTCTTGAGCCCAGACAAAGAGAGGGGTTGTAGAGTGCTGGCTGCTTGAGCCAAGGCATCAGCTGTGCTATTCTGAGCACGTGGGATCAATTGTATGTTGAATGCGTCTAGACCCTCTAGGAGGTCCCAAACCCTGTGCCTATAATTTGTGAGTCTCCGATCATGACAGGAGTATAATTTTATGACTTGCTTAACTACAAGTGCGGAATCCCTGAAGACTTACAGCACTTTCACATTTTTCTTCAAGGCCATGAGAAGGCCAAGGACTAGGGCCTCGTACTCTGCTACATTGTTGGTGCAATAAAACTACAATCGATGGGCAGTGAGAAATGTCTTACCTGTTGGATTGATGAGTTCGATTCCCGCCCCAGCTCCTTGCCTCGACTTTGATCCATCAAATCAGAGCGTCTAGCACGCGGAGGATTCCTTATCTTCGGATCTGATTGAGCCTTCGTTCCCTTTTGGTTGGACGGCGGGCCTTGTGATCTTAGGGGGATTTCCTGATTTGGGGCAATGATCAATAGGAGGTTCCACTTGTGTCTCTTTTAGTGTTTCTATTAGAGGGGCAGCGGCTTTCTTAACATGTTCCACTACCATTTGGCACAGACAACAATCAAATTCAGAGTGAGCAATATTATGGACCCTGCACCAGTTCGGCAATAAGAGATCCTAAAAATTTATTCTGGCTTCTAAGCTGAGCTGATCTCTTGCACATTTTTCCATGAACTCCTGGAAGCCATAGAGTAATCCCCAGTCATCCTCCTTACCCAGCTCATTATCTGTTTCTATCAATGTTTCGGTATCTGGGGGCATTCACACGGAATCCGCTGAGGGACTACACAACACTAGTAATACTTCATCTATACATTCTTCCTAAAGCTCAAGCTCATTTTGGTAAGCAAAAGGGCGATAATTCCCTAGGTCGGTCTCGGCGAACAACACCTCGCTGAGATTATTGTATTCCGTGATCATATACTTCATACGGGGTTCACGGTCGATACGGATCTGATTTGGCAGCCCGTTCCATGGCAACCACATGTGAGAAAAGTCTGTAGAGGTGTAACCGTTCAGCGCTTTGGTGAACTCCCTTCCCAAAATAATTTCATAAGCATCGAGAATGTCCGCCACTTGGATATCAATGACCTATTGTATCTGGGGGTCCGTAGTAATTTGCATGGGGATACGGTTTATTTTACCCATGATGTTGATCTCTATTTTGTCTAGTTGGGTAACCTTTCTCTTTGAAGGCGTGGGAGTGATGCTAAGAGCCTTGCATACGGCCAAGGGCATGATGTTGGCGGAAGCGCCCGAATCAAGCAAGTAGTTATGCAGATTCTTCCCAAAGATCCTAATGGTGGTCAGAAAAGGGGGGGTTTCCGGTCTCCCTTGGAGGATGCCCACATGTGTGTCTATTTGAGCTATTTGACCTTTATTCCTATCACTCCCTGTATCCTTGGTTTGCTTAAATTGCTGGTCTTTGGGAGGCTGTCTACTAGCCCTTTCTAGCTCCTTTTCAATGTATCTATTTGCCGACTGATTTGTGGGCATAATGTTCCTTCTTCTGGTATTGTCTTGCATTTCCTGTTCTTTCCTGGGCTCCTCGAAGGTTACCCTCTTGGCTGGGGTCTCTTGTGTCGTGTTAGAGGATGGAGTCCCATTCAGAACCCTAAATAAAGCGTGCCTCATGGCGGGAACCCTGAGTAATTCGAAGGCTGACAAACTAATTTTGACCTTCTTGAACTCTTCCGCCACATATTCACCCATTTGCTCAATTTTGGAGCTAAAAGCTTAGCATATGGGAGAACTAGGGGGCTGGCCCTTTGCTTGTCAAGATGGATTTTGCGGTTGGCCTTGAGGTTGACTTTGCAGCTGATTTTGGGATTGGTTCTTGTTGAGATATTGGACAGGTATATGAGGGAGCCCCGGGTTATTGCTGGCATTTGGATCAGGCGGGGTGGCGAAGTTGTTTGGTGGGGTAGAAGTTGTGAAGGGTCCACCTGCTTGCCTATTCCTAAGGAAGTATGGACTCGACCACTGATGGAGCATGTGTACCTCATCCACAAATGGTTCTTCTTCATCCACCGGACCATTATCTACTGAATCAAAAAGCTGAGCCAAGGTTTGTTCATTACTTACCTCTTGCGCTTTCTCATCCTCAGTAGGAGTGGGCTTGACTTCGGGCTCGTTGCGGTCGCCTTGCAGAAACAGTGCATGATTGACTACTAGACACGAGGAATCATATGGCTCGGATGGGACGATGTCCCTGTAGTTGGCATTATCGACTGCATTTTGTACCTCCACCTGGAAGATTTCAGTAGCTATTTGGAACTCAGGACAATCCAGCTCAGAATGCCTACTGGTTTTGTGAAGTTGGCACCATCTGGATAGGGCTACCTCGGCCAAATATACACCGCTGGATGTTTTGTCGTTGCTTGTCGGTTGATCAAATGGAGTGGAAACACCACTATTGTTGGGCCTAGTGTTCCACATGCGATTTTGCCTCTGAGAAGGTCTTCTTTCTGTATTTTGATTGGAATTCTGCCCCCTCTCATAATTCTGCCCCGAGGAGGTGCCTACTTCCTGATTATCTCTGTTGTCTCTATTGTCTCAAGACTCTTGACTATCCCTGTTGAGATTGGCCTAGAAGTTGCGTTGGGAGGCCTGCAACTGATTATTCTGGTTCTTCAGATGTGTCATCTCTGTGGACATCTTCTTAATCATTTCCATTAGTTCTTCTAGTTTATCCTTCTCGATCGCACCTCCAGGTGACGGGGCCAGATTTTGGAGAAAAACAGGCGGGGCCGTCGGCTGATTTTGATAGGCTGGAGGAAAATCCGGTCCCGACAAGTAAAATAGCACTTGAGGCTGTTGGGAATACGCTTGCTATTATGGAGCCATCTGAGAATAGATGTACTACTACTAGAGCTGCAAATAGGAAGTCGCGGGAGGTGCATAATTCAACGGCTGCCCCGGATGCGGCACCATAGGAAATTGAGGCACCTAGTTCATAAGAGTGGTTTGATGAGCAAACGCCTGATTAAGCCCCTGAATCTACATTGGGTGGGTGACAGGCCCCAAAGAGGGCAACGGGTCAAAGATATTTTGTCCCAAGTCTGCACTTGTGACAACGGCTTCTACATAGGCAACCAATAGGGTAGCGGGTGGTGGGCGCATCCTTTTTACCAAGGCCGACGTGAGGTTGTCTAGGGCCGCGTAATAGATGGGGAGAGCTACCGCATCATTATGGACGTAAGGATCCTGAAGCCTCATGTTAGCCCGATGGAAGCGATCATTGAAGGAACCGATAGGTTCGTTGACCTCCCTTCTGATAGACATGAACTGTTGGTAAAGGTCCGCAGGGTTGACAGGGATCTTGTATTTCTGTAGAAAGGCATTCTTCATCAGGTTCCACGAGGTGATGGATCCCCTCGGCAGATTTATGTACCAGTAGAAGGCCTCTTCCCCCAATGAATGCGGAAAGAGGCGACATGCAACATCCTTGTGGTCCACTTGCATTTCGGTGATCGCCGTTTCGAATATCTTGATATGTTCTTCGGCTATTCTTTGCATGTCTCATGGATGGAACTTTGAACAAAAGCCCTCTAAATTCTTGGGCATATCATTGTAGACTGCAAAATGTATCGGCGAAGGGTTATGTGGAAGCCAAGCCATGGGGGGAGGCGGAGGTGGCACTTGCTATTGGAAAATAGGAATTTGAAGTTGTATTTGTAACACAACAACAATTTGGGGCTGCCCCTGAGCTATGGCTGTCTTAGCTGCGCCTTGGGCTGAAAGGGCTGGGAGAGGAGCAATCCCCTGGCTGTCAGAGATAGACGGTGCAAATGTTGTTTGAGGTGGTTAGGTGGAAGATGAAGGCTAGCCAAATGAAGGTGAGGGAAAAATGGGAGCGGATGGGATGGAGGAAGAGGAAGAGGCGGAGCTGCTTCCTTGCGCTCGCTTTGCCCTCGTGGAGGGCTGCAATTCTTCGAATTCTCCCTTGTTTGGTGTGGACTGTAGAATTCTTTGAAACCTTTCTGGGTAGAATGATCTGATCCAATCTAGCTTTGCTTTATCCTCTAACATGGTATCTTCACCATGACCCTCCTTCTAGCGCCAGTTCTGTTGATGTATTTTTTATGCACTTTTCAACACAGGCAGTGTGTAGGTGCACTACCTCTCTTGAAAGACAATCTTCCACAATCAGATTACAGAACACTATCCCAAGGTCTATTGGATGTCAGGTCATGATAGTGCTTAGATACTTCAGTAGTTTGATGTGATTTGCTGGAATCACAAGGTGGTCTTACAGAAAATACAAAGTGTGGACACAAAGCATGAAGTTGGATCTTGGAATGGAATCCTTAGGATGGGAAGTTGATATGCATCGGCTGTAGGTTCACACAGCAGTCTTGGACTCCATCTAGTTGTTAAATTTGGCTTTACAATATGCAATGAACCTTGGTATTGTTCAAAAAAAGGGAAAAAGAGGAAGGGAAAAAAAGTTCCTGAGTCCTAGTTTGCAATGAATAGTGACAATGGAGTTCCTGCAATGGACAATTCCTTAAAACAATATCCCATTTAACCAGGAATCTCATAGTATCATGGAAATTGTGCTATCTTCTAAGGGCTGTAGATATTTCATCCTTCATCCAACACATACATGCATGAATTAAAGATAAATATTTGGGGCAGCTTCAAATCAAGTCCAGGCTAACTTTGCACAGCTGTGTACCTTCAGCAAATAGCAAAAAGTATGGACCAAGGGATCATCAACAAAGCATGAATTTTCACAATCACCCAACAGCATTCCTAAGATTTAACCAAATACAGTAAACAGCTAACTAAACAACAATAAGATCTAAACTAAACATGTGAAATTGGAGAATGAATCAAATGACAAGAGAGAAATCAAGAAAATACACCAAGTCAATGATATTTCTTATAAATTTCAGCAAAGACACTTTACAACAACTCAACTCCCTACTCGCAAATGAGGGGAGTGCTCTCTATTTATACTCCCCAAAGTTAAATGAATGCCAAGATTCATTACAATTGTGTGGCCAAGATTCATTACAAAATAGGGTTTCACCTAAATTCCAAATAGATTTACAATTAAAAAAAATATTCTTGTCTCTTCCCTATTTTGTCATCTAGTGGATGACACTATTGCTCTTTCATCCTATAGCTAATTCGTTGTTTTCTCTCATTGTGAAGCTACTTTTCATGGAGGTCTTCTTCCTATTACTGCCCTTCTGTTCTCTTCGTAAGCTACGTGTTCTAGTATGTTCTGAGGATTACCACTTGGAGCTTGTCGATCTTGAGGATCTGCATCTTAACTCGGTAGCTCCATTCTTAGCATTCTCCACCAATTTCCAACTTCCTCGCCATACTTCAGCCTTGGTCTCTAAATAGCTCCTCGATCGACTGGGTTATACGTGGGCAACAAAACCAGGGAATTCGGCTGTGATGTTCCCAAGAACCCGTCTTCATCTTCCTCAAGTATGGCTTTTGATCTTTCCAAATAGTTGATTTGCACTATGGGCATATCATAGCTCGGCCATCAATTTGAGGTATTCTCACAAGATTCCGCCTGTGATTCGGGAATCCACTTTATATCCGTATCCACCTGTTCATGATTCACTCCAGCCTTCTCTCCTTCCTGCTGATGAGGTCTCAAGGCCACACATCCACAGCCAATGATCCTCCATCTTCAATTCCAGCTTCTCTTCCCACGTGTCCCCAGGCATCTGGAGGATGGCCTCAATTCTCGGGAAGGTGGAGTCGTATGTGGCGGGGAAATTAGTGCAAAGCCTCCTCGTGCTTTCCAGGGATTGGATCAGGTCCAAGAACTTATAGGCTATCCGCATAGCCCTACTGATTCCCATGTTTCCAACATATATGACCCATCTGAACCAATCCTCAGTCATTTTCTCTAGGTTCTTCCTCCTCTCCATCTTATTGATTTGCTGATTGGAGAGAAACTGCAGTGCTGCTGTGGAGGTGGTGGGCAGGTCATCTACTAAGGACCATTGCTAGATGTAATCAGTTAGGGCAGCAACATGTGCCTTGAGTTCGTCCTTGGTGACCTTGTCTTGTTTGATCAAGTGCACTACTGTGGCCACTGATTCCTCTAGATGTTCAACCTTCTGCTCTCTGGTTGCTGTTCCCAAGTCGATGGTGGAGATATTGTAGCTCACGCCCTCCTGACCAACTGTAGGTGTTGCTATTTGTGCTATCCGGGAGGTAGAAGCGTCCATCATTATCTTGGAACGGACCTTAGGCTTCTTTTCCTTCTTTGTCGTGGTTAGTGATCGAGCCAGGATGGCCTCTAATCTTGCCCTTGGATCCTTTAGAACAGGAGTTGCCCTTTCAAGCTATTTCTCCAACCAGTGGGGCATAGCAAATTTATCTTTGGGTGCATCATCGCTGCCCTCACCTTTCTCAGTTAGAGAAAAGACTTTGGCCTTCTTTCCCTTTTGGGGCGGCTCCTTCTCTTTAGCAGCGTCCTCCTCCTCATCAGAGTCTTGAATGAATATGAGGTGCCTGACGGGTAGCTTGGTGGACAATACCTGGGCGGGATCTTCTTCTTTTGCTGCCTCCTCTCCTTTCTTCTCTTTAGTAGCCTCGGCCTCGGGGCTCTTCAAAACATGGGTCTTGGCCTCAGTGATATCCTTTTCAGGTTGCTCATCTTGCGGCTCTCCCTCTTCACCATGTGATGGTTGTTCTGTCTCCTCCCCAACATCCTTTGGGTGCTGAGCCGACTCCTCCTCAAGGTCCTCATCAAATGTTTGGATGATCTCCTTGTCACCCGAGCCATCCTCTTCATCCCCGCTCTCAGAAGAGTCTGTCTCTTCTTCCTCATAAGCCACCTTGTTGATGGTTCGATGCTCGTACTCGGGATGCTCATGATATTCATTAGCCTCTTCCTCCATGGGCTTCGAGGCTTCGCATTCCTATCTCTCCAACTCCTCTGAGATTTGCATTGTAGTCTCTATGGCTGGCGGCCCTGTTGGCGGTTGTGAAGGCTGAGCTGTTGCGAGGGCTTGGGCGAGGGCTGCTTGGAGAGCGGGGTCCATCAGGATCTGCGAGAGCTCGGGGGGAAGATTCTGCAGGTGCCGCGTAATAGCCTCGGGTACAGTGGAGAGGGGAACAGGTGATGCTATTGTTGCCAGAGGCAGGGAGGTAATGGGTGACATGGTGGTAGAGGAAGGAGAAGTGATCATGCCAGAAGAGGAATCGACGTTAATTATTGATCCGTCCAGCGGCGAAGAGGCAAGATGGACAAAAATGTCTACCGCCTGCGAAGATGAGGCGATTGCGGCCTGAGAGGCGGGCAACGCACCAGTCGGGGGAGGAAGGAGCAAGGGAGGCTGCACTTCTATTGTAGCCACTGCCTGTTTCAACCTCTTGGGAGATGAGCCACACGTGTCTTTCTTCGCTTGCTCCTTAGGGTCCGCTGATTGCGCCATCTCTGTTCCTTTCCTCTTTTGGGACCTGGTGACGGGGGGAGACTTGGAAGTCTCACCAGCCGATGTAGTGGCAGCGACATCCTCTGTGGCGCTTGGCTCACTCTTGAGCACCTCATATGTTAGGACCACCCCTTGTTGTTTCAGTTGTGCCACTCTCCCATCGACCCACTCCTTAATGTGAGCTATGATCGGTTGGGTGATGGTATCTAGGTCATTGACCTCTTGTTCATCTCAGTCAATGGAGGGGATTGCCAAGTTGGCAACCGTAGGGTACCTTGGGTGCATGATTGTAGACTCATCTTCCTCGAGCTGGTCCGGCCCCTGGAACAGTTGCACCCTCCTTAGGAACTGCACGGTCATGCGCATGTAGTGCCTCATGCGGACCTCCTTGTCATCCTAGCAGTCAGCCCAGAAATCTTCAATTTGTTATTGGTGGGCGTAGGCTGGCCCTAGTGCCTTCCTGACATGGCCATGTGGGTCCATTTGCAGGCGAGCCGTGTACCAGTCAAAGTTATATTCTTTAAGCTCTTTCTTAGAGTTGTCGGCGCATTGGGATGTCTGCAGTCGATACAGGCCCTGGCCGAGGGTCATGGGATAGGGGATCCCTGCTACGTGCTTGTTGCCGAAGACTGTCTGAATGTGTTGGAGCTGCCGGGAAAGCTCTAGGAGAATGATCCTGTCGTTAGGGTATCTTGGCAACTTGTCTGGTCGTTCCGTGAATCCCTGGGCATGGATGTAGGTGAACTTGGGGAACTAGATATATAAGAAAGCATACTCCTTCAGGAGCACCCTAGCGCTGTGGGAAACCCTCCTTTCGAAGTCTCCAACGATCAATCTGATGATGTGGCCTATGAAGGCGTCGTTGACCCGGCAGTACTCCTTCTTAAAGTTGCAGTATTAAAGCTGAGGGTACTTGTCATACGGCTTGAGCCCTCGCTTGTGCCCCTAGTCTTGTGCCACAAATAACCCACTGTATTGTCTTTGTCCTGCCAGGGAGTACACCAGGTAGGAGGTCATATAGAACTTGGAGCTCCTTTTAACATTTACAAACTGCTCGTGAAAGCAGTTGCTGATGCTGATGATGCCTCCTCAATCGAATGAGGTCTTGGTGTTAACATCTTCGTTCCCTCGCAGGATCTGCTCAATGTAATATGCCATCCTTTCTTGGAAGTAGGCGGCTGCCGGGAGACCCATGACCCTGCTTAGCATGGTCACCAAGTCGCGATAATCTTCATGGAAGTCACTGCAGAACAGCTCTTGGGGAACCTTTACAGCGCTGCCCCGTTTCTCCTTAAGCCAGTAAAGGTTAAATGATTTATTGCAGCCCAACGGATTGGCATCCCACGCCGCCTGGCACTATTCCAAATTGGGGACCTCCATGTGTGGGAATGTGGGAATGTGGAATATTTTTTTGATTCCATCTGGAGACATGTCGGCGAGGATGTTCCCCTCCTTGTCCACGATTGTCCTAGTGTCCATTTGGTAGGCTTCTCGATAAGCCATTACGAGTTCGAGTGCCACTAGAGAGGGAGGGAAGCCAGCAGCCTTGGCGATTCCACTTTGACGTATTAATCTGGCATTCTTTGTTTTAGGGTCAACCTTGACCCTCTAGGTGAACTCATCTATGTCCACTTGGCCGATGTTAGTATCTGAGATTTCTTTCCAGTCGGTCGAGACCTTCGACTAGAGCGGTTCACCCTGAAACTGAAACCTCATATGATCTTTATCTTCCTTTTCCCGAGCGGCTCTCCCTGATTCTTGCCCTTGTCATTTTCGGCAGAGGCCCCTGAAGTTCCTCAAGCCGATTCCATATATCCTGCAAGCAAAGGGCGAAGTTAGCACAACAAAACATCAAAAACGTTAATGTTAGTCCACATTTCAAAGACAACACCTAAATAATTAATCAAGTATATTAAAAATCTTGCTTCCAGATGTTATTAATTTTATTTCAGAGCATTTGGACAATCTGAGTCCGGAGGGTGGACTTCCCTAGCAGGAATGCTGTCATGAAGGGAAAACGCATCCAAAAGTTCCCGGGGACCCTTCTTGGCCAAATTTCAAAGTTTTGAAAGGCTGATGATGGAGAATAGCATGATTTAGGACGTGGGTCGAACTCAGATTGTGGTTTTGAGCTAGTTTGGGTGGATCAAAGGGGCACCAGAGATTTCAAGCCAGAAAGCAGGCAGGAGAAGGCAGCTGGCAACGGTAGATGGCAGCCAGAAGTCCAGAGGTGGAAGTCTGACCGTCGGGGTCCGGGAGGCCAATGGACAGCCGTTGTGAGGTCTGCCATTTAGGCTCAGCGCCATTCAGACCTCTGGGGCCCGGGGACCGGGAGGACGCATCGTGCGGGCCGCCGTGAGATATCTTCAGCAATGGTTCCATTGGCGGCAGCGAAGGGCGGCCCGTGGCCCGGAGATGAGCACAAACTGACGTAAGGGTAATACCAGCGTTGGCGGCCCGGCAACGCAAAAGGAGAGCTCCGGGCGGTGGAAGCGGCGACGATAAATTGGCGAGCGCCCTTCATGAGTTTTGTGGGTTTGAATGGCGGCGGCGGACAGATAGCCGGGGTCTGAGCAGGGGGCGGTTGCCGTAGGGTTCCACCATGGAAGGCGAAGCGGAGCGATCCGCGGAGTTACAGAACAAACTACGGGCCGGGCCACGAAGATGCCGCAGCAAGGGGAGCTCGACAAGATTTAAGCCAAAGGAAACTGGGATCCGGGCGAAGCGGCGGTAAGGTTTCGTCATTGGAAACGGCGGAAAATGAGACATGGAGGTCCGACACCCAGTGTCCAATGAGCGAGAAGGCGTCCGATGAGCACTTGTTTGGTAAGGGAGCGTCGGACTTCCGAGGACGGAAGTCCGGGAGGCGGGGCCCAAAGGCCGGGGCGCCGGGGCGCGCCGGCCATTGCGTGATATTCAACAATTAAAACGATGGTGGCGAGGACTGAACTGGGGCCTGAAGGGCTGGAAGCCGGCTGAGCTCCGCCCGGGGAACAGCGGAACTGTCATAGAGTTCCAGAGATAGGACTCCAAACGGCCGGGCCCGAAGGGATGACTCACAGCCCGCAGATGCCAAAGCCCGAAGGTGGACGGTGAAGGCTGAGGGCAAAGGCAGAGGGCAAAGGCAGAAGGCGAAGGTGGATGCCGGGCCCAGGGCGCCCGACCGCCCTGCGCGAAGAATAGCCACGACTGAGAAGAGTCTCGAGTCGGCGGAGAGGGTCAATCCGACAGGTTTGGGAAATTTCTAAGATATGGGTAATGGGTGCCACAGAGTGTTCTCTTGGTTGCTTCATTTTAACCATAGATTTAATTCATTTAAATTCTCCAAAATGATGAAAAAACACGGGAGGGAAAATGGGGATGCCTTACCTCAAATTTGCTAAGTGGGGAGGTGCGGAATCCACCGGGAATCGACGAAGCAATGCGGACGTAGATGATCATGAGGCAAATAAAGACGTTGGGATCCTGTTGCTTGGCTTTGCAATTCGCAATGTGAAAATGACATTAGCGGGCCGGGCATTATATACCCCAGCCGCCATTAATGCCAGCATTAATTGCAAGTACGGCCGTGCCAAAAGTTGGTGGGATTTCAAATTAGGTTGGCGGCGGCGGTGGAGACTCCGGAGTCCGGGGGGCAGGAAGGCGCGAGGTAACGGCCGCCGTTTAGTTTTCGTGAGTTTGAAAGGCCACGACGGAGGGATAGTTGGGGCCTGAAGGGTGGACAGCAGGCGGAGGCCCGCCGTCGACGACGGCGGAACTGTCACGGAGTTCTAAGGACGGAACTCCGAACAGCCGGGCCCGGAGGGCAGGGCAGCAGGCAGGAATTCGCCGCCGAAGAAACCTCGCGTCGCCTAGCGGCGGCGGCGAGGAGCATTCCAGCGTCCGAGCGGCGGGCGGCCGCCGTAAGATAGCCGTCGCAGGCGGCGAGCCCGGGACGGAAGTCCAGAAACAGACTTCCGGGGACCGGGGCCCGAAAGGGCAGGTGCCGCCCGGGAGAGTTTCGTCAAATTTTTAATGGAAGATGGTAGGGCGGGCCCCGAGGGGTGAAAAGGTGCCCGGAGAATGCCGCAGGGGACGGTGAAGGAGACAAGGCAGTCCGAACAGAGAACTCTGGAGGCCCAGGCCCGGAGGATCCAAGGCCGCCCTAGAGCCCAAAATGCCAAAGGAAACTATGAGGCCTCGGAGGGCAGCAAAAAACAAAAGGGAAAGCGCAGTCGATTTATCATGAAACCTTGGAGCGATATTGACCATGTGGATCATCAAAAAATAGGGGCACGTAAAATGAGGCGGCCCTGAAGGACCCGACAAGGCGAAAGAAAAGAGGGTCCCCATTTTGAATGGGGCGTGTGTGTTAAGGGCACAACAATGTGACATTACCTTTTAATCTCTAACGTTCATCCTTAAGTAAACCACATTTTTGCCCTAACGTTGTTTCTCTTTGCTTCTAAGCAATCCCATCCATTGATCAACATCATTCTTGATCGCCCTTCATTTGAAATTGACTTTCTATAAAGAAAAGACCTCCCATTGCATTTTGATATAACATATTCTATGCTAATGTTATGCTCATAGAATTATGAGTATCCACATCCAAATCTTCAACAACTCAATATAACGCCTCCAATCTTTTGAGGTTTGCATGTATTTGATTTTTTTAATAATTCTTATGTACTAAGTTAGTTAACATTGATAAATAATCATTTCATACATTTATATTTAAATTATAGATATACTTTACAATATTTAAAATTTAGGTAATAGCACTAATAAATCCATTATCATGTAAAAATTAACTCTATAAAACTCTATCCAATTTTATACTTGAGAAAAAATAGTGTTACAATTTCACCCTAATGTAGGTAATGTAATGTAAGAGATTCATACCAAAAGTTGAAGTGTTAATATTTCAAACCAAATTAGGTGCCCACAATCTCAATGCCCCTTTGGTGAAATAGCTCCCCTCCAAAATCATGCTCCAAATTTTAATACTTAATCATTTCCTATATAATTACATCAATTAATGAGAAATCAAATAAATATTTCTCCTAGTTTTTAATTGATTAGTGCTAGATAAAATAGGAATGGATTTTTAGTTTCACCAAATTTATTTTATTTAAAAGATGACCTTACACTTATTTACTCATCATTAAATAAAGAATAACCTAACTAAAATAAGTCCAAAATATATATGTTTAAAAAAATTACTATTACAATTTTTTTAATAATCTTTTATTATCTTCCAATATTAAACTATAGTAAATGAAAATAGATTTTTTCTTATTCTTAGCAATTTTTTATCTTCTTGTATAAAAAATTACCTAACTAAAATAAATTCAAAACAAAAGAAAAAATAATATTAATGTATTGAAAATATAAATATATAGATGAAAAACAAATATTGTATTGAATTCTGTCAAACCTTTTCAAACTTTAATTTTCATTAATAATTTTTTTAAAACAATGAAAAATGTTACTATTATTTTTTTATAATAACAATAAAAATAAAAAATAAAATCATTTTAAAAATTTGAAGAATAAGAAAAACAAATCATGTAAGAAAAACCTAAATATATATAAAAAATAGTTTTTATAGATCTTACTTCACTCTCAAACGACACAACCGCAGAATTTAATTAACTGAAAACGAACAAAATGCTGAAATAAAAATTTCCCTATTGCAATTTTTTCCAAAGATTTCCACAAATATTACCAAGGCAATAATAAGCTTTCCAAGCACAAATAGAAAGTTAATCGTTTACATTCGAGATCTAAGTTCCTGCAAAAATCTGATCTTGCAAGAAAATAAAAAATCTGATCTCGCTAGAAAATCGTGAGGACAAATAAACATTCTAATAAATGCATATATTAAATCTGCGATAAACAGAAACTCATCTTTCATTAGATTTGAGAAGCTACAGTTAACAATCCTTACCCACCATGGACAAAATGCTGAGGGGTCTACAATTTGCTTTTGACACCAGACAATTGAACAAGAAATTACATTTGCCTATTCAAATATAATGCCGCCCAGATTTTAAAAAAGCCAAAGTACAGACATAAGACATATGAGTATTATGTAGATTCCGTGAACAAAACAATTCCACAAGAGTTGCAGTAGTAGTGGTGAGATCATATTGAGCCGAGGCGCCAAAGTGTCTTCTCTAGGTGGTGGGCATCAGAGATAGTGTCATCTTATTCTTCAGCAGGCGGAGAAAGATTCAAGTCCAGGTTTAACTTATTACAATTAGTTTTTGACTCAAAACAGTCAGTATCAGTCATGGCCGATAATGAAGAAAGGCAATCATCTGCAGGCCCTGCGTTGCGCACATTGGTGGGTCTTCTCACATAAGCACGGGTCCACTCACTGGTGGGTCTTCTCACATAAGCACGGATCCTATGTGGTGGGGTTGGTATCCTGCATGGAGTTGGTCTCCTTGGTGGGTTTGTGGCGCTCCATTCGATTTCTCCCTGACGCGGAAAATCAGTTCTGGCCTTGTCGCCTCTGAGAGATCTGGCAGCCTTGTCATAAGCAAGGGCCGCCTCCACGGCTGTATCAAAAGTTCGGAGCCACTGACGGTGGTTGTTGGCGTTGCTCCTGATTTCTGCTGTAAATTTTCCGGACGGTTGCTTTTTCACACCCGTGTAATGAACTTGCTCCGGAGAATCATGGGCTTGTCCGACAGACATGGTGGGAGGGACTCCCGTAACACTATGGGAGGAAGATGTGGGCTCGGAAAGAGCAGACGGAAAATTAGTTATGGCCTTATCGCCATGGAGAGATCTGGCGGCCCTGTCATAAGCAAGGGCGGCCTCCACGGCTGTATCAAAAGTTCCGAGGCACACATGTTGGCTCTTTGTTCTGCTATTGATTTTTGCTACAAATTTTCCCGACCGCTTTCTTACACCTGTGTAATGAACTTGCCCCTGAGAATCATGGGTTTGTCTGACAGACATGGCAAGAGGGACTCCTTTTACACTAGGGCAGGAAGACGTGTGTTTGGAAAGAGCAAAAAAAAAGAGGGACTCCTTTTACACTAGGGCAGGAAGACGTGTGTTTGGAAAGAGCAAAAAAAAGAGTAGGGGAGGGGAGGTTTTATAAATGTTTTCCAGTAGACTTGTATCGGGTTTTAAGAAAATTTACGGTTAATAATTTACTGTCATGACAAATTTACCTAATGAAAAATGTATGATAAGTAATTCATGGTGGTGAATTTTCTATGAGGTGAATTTGTCATGGCGGTGAATTTTCCTGCATTTAATCGTGATGAGTTTTCCGGCCGTAAATTGTTGAGGTGAGTTTCCCTGAAGCCCCTGTATCCATCCTCGTGCCTTGGGGGGGACTTTTTGGTTAGGAGCTCTAGCAAGGATGCTTTCTTAGCCATTGATCTATGAACACATTTTCCACCTAGTAAATTGTTTGTTAATTTAAAGCTCGAATTTATTTGTTATGAATGATTATTTTAATGTTGTTTTCAACATACTAAAAGAGATTTTAATGTTGTTGTCATATATGTGTTGTAGGAATTTCGTGTTTCTAAGAAGAGACACAATTATAAAATTCACAATTAGTTATTAATTTGTTATTTTACACTTTACACTTTTTTAGTAAGATTACATTAAGTTATCCTTAATTTAATTTAATTTTTAATGTATTTAAACCTTAGTTTTTATTTGCATATTATATTCTATTAAAATATTTATATTAAAAAAAAAAAAGAAATGGCGGATGGTGGAAGGGTTTCTGAAAATCAAGCGAAGGAAGATGCAAGTGCCGAAGTCAGTGGCCAAAAATCAGGGGTAAACAGGCATGAAAAAGCATCTGTGGCAAAAATTAAGGTGGATGTCACAGACATTGTGGAAGGTGACGTCAAACGGCTTGAACAGAGGGCAGTTATTGGCAGATTTTTGGGGAAACGGTTCACAAGAAAAGAAATTGGTGAATGGGTGCTGCAAAAGTGGGGTCTAGACCCGATTCTGAATTTTTTACCAAAAGGTTTTTTTGTGGTAGTGTTCAGGAGCGAATCGGAAAGGGATCAAATATTGGAAGCGGAAATTTGGAAAAACGGTTCCTATTTTTTATACCTGCAAAAATGGTGGAGTAATTTCAACCCGTTAAAGCTTAATCCAAGAAACGGCCCAATCTGGGTACGCCTATATAACCTACCCTTCGAATATTGGTCAAGTGGATGCATCGCTCGAATTGGCAATTCGCTGGGTAAAACTCTTGAAATAGATTTGCGTGAAGGTGAATCCTTAATTTATGCAAGAATATTGATATTATCAATAGATAATATCCCTGACTCGATAGATCTTAAATTGGGTGAAAACATCTGGGCTCAGAACATTGAAATAGAAGTCCCAAATTTTTTTGGTGTCAAATGTAAACGGAGGAATCACAACGCGGTAAGTTGTAAGCGCTTCCCTCCAACAACAAGAGAAATTTGGAGAGAAAAACCAAAAAAAGAGAAAATGGAAAGTCAGCAACCAGTGGAGCAAGGGGTTAAAATTTGTGCAATGGAACATTCCAGTCTCCAGGCATCGGAGCATGTAAAAAACTGGCAAATTGCTTTGGCAGAGCCACCGGAATTACATGGTATTGAAAACGCCCCTGATCTGGAAGAAGGTGAGGTTGGAGGCTCCGAGGACATTCATTTTTCTCCATTAAAACTGCTCGAATGGCATCCAAATTGCACCTCTGATAATTCAGAACACTTGTCTGAAAGGGAATCTGAGGAAGATCTTGATATAACAGAAAAACGTACTATAAGGCAAACAGCAAAGCAACCTTCCACTTCCAAAGCTGGAAGAAAATCATTAAAACAAAAACGTGAAGAAGAAGCCATGAAGGGCGATCAACCATCTTTAAGATCCTACATGACTCGTTCCAAGGGAGCAAATGCCTCCCTTGGCAAGAGATGAAGATCCTAACTTGGAATGTTAGGGGCATAAATGCCCCTAACAAAAAATGTCTAAATTCATCAAATCATGTAAAAATTGGGAAGGCTTGATGGTGGATGCGATAGGGGCCTCAGGTGGTCTCGGAGTCCTGTGGCGCCCAGGAAGGTTCAAGGTAACTTTGTCAAACTCAAATTCACACTGGATGAAACTGGAGGTAAATATTTTTCATTCTAAAGCAAAATATGAATTACATAATGTGTATGGCCCTATTAAGACGGAGGAAAAAAAATTACTATGGGATAATATTTCCAAAGATTTGGGAAATTCTAAAGTTGTGGTTGGGGGCGACTTCAATGCAATTGCGGATCTCAAAGAAAAACTAGGGGGCTCCAGGAAAATTTTGCAATCTCAAAAAGATTTCTTGAAATTTATCGAGGAGAACAATTTGATAGATATAAAAACTTCTAACGGTACCTATACTTGGAATAACAGAAGAAAATATTTTACTAACATTGCCAAAAGGCTTGACAGGTTTCTAGTGTCTGAAGATTGGTTGCAGGGTAATTTGCTGCCGAAATCAACAATTTGGCCTATTGCAATATCATACCACTTTCCAGTATCCCTTATGATCAATGAAGAGTCAAAAGTTCCTAGAAGCCAATTTAAATTCGAAAAAATGTGGATGCGCTCAGAGGATCTCCCGGCACTCATGAAACAATGGTGGCAGGAACCAATTTTGTTGCAGCGTTCGAAGATGTTTATTTTCCATAAGAAATTACAGAGGATGAAGACCAAACTGAGGGAGTGGAATAGTTCTACTTTCAAAAATATTTTTGCGGAAAAAGAGCGTGTGGAAGAAGATATGGCTGTATTGGGAGAAACGGTCACAAAGCAAGGTATGACAAATGCTGAATTTGAAAAAGAAAAAGCCTTACTAGCCGAATATAATGAACTGCTGCAGCAGGAAGAGTGTTATTGGCATTCAAAGTCCAGGGATACCTGGCTGGAGGAAGGAGATTTGAACACAAATTTTTTTCACAATTCAACAAAGGTGAAGCGTAGTTGGAACAGGATTGTTCAAATCACTAATGGCAGGGGTGGATGGATCACCAGTGAATAAGATATTCAAAGGACTAGAGTGGACTACTTCTCATCCTTGTTAGGAGTTAAAAATGAGGCGGAAACAAAAAATCTGGACATCATCTCAGATGTAGCTCCGATGGTTTCAGAGGCAGATAATGCAATGCTCTATAGCAGCATCAAAAAAGAAGAGGTGAAAGTAGCATTGTTTCAAATGCAACCAGACAAGGCTCCTGGCCCTGACGGTTTTAATGCTTTCTTTTATCAATCTTGCTGGGATTTTTTGGGGACAGAGGTCCATGGAGTGGTGGAGGAGTCCAGGAAAAAGAAAACTGTGCTGAAAGATTTGAACAATACAAATTTAGCTCTAATTCCAAAAAAGGAGAATTGCAATTCATTCACAGACTTTCGGCCCATTTCCTTGTGCAACACAATCTACAAAATAATAGTGAAGGTGATGGCAAATCGGTTGAAGAGCATTCTTCCAAGTATAATTTCTCTTGAACAAAGCGGTTTTACCCCAGGAAGAAATATCACAGATGGGATTGTTGTAGCTCACGAAGTTATTCATTCTCTAAAGCATTCAAAAGAAAAATGCATGGTGATCAAGCTAGATATGTGTAAGGCCTATGATAGGGTGCGTTGGCGGTTCCTAATGGAAGTATTGAAGAAATTGAAATTCTATGAGAATTGGCTTGATTGGGTGTTTAGCTGCATCTCTTCTCCAAGGTACTCTGTTCTAATAAATGGGACTCCCAGTGGTTTCTTCGCAGGGGCAAAAGGCCTTAGGCAGGGAGACCCAATCTCTCCCTTCCTATATATTATTATGACTGAAGCTCTCAACAATCAAATAGCAAAAGCAAAGTGTAGAGGAATATGGAAAGGAATAAGTGTCTCATCCTCAATCCCTGCCATCACCCACCTTCTTTTCACAGATGACACCATTCTCTTTGGGTGTGCAACGACTGTAGAGGCTCAACTCATAAAAGAAATTCTGCAATCATACTGTGATCAGGCGGGTCAGCAAATAAATAAAGAGAAATCTAGCATTTTCCTTTTTAATACCCCAAGGCGCCTGAGCCAAAAAATATCGGCTATTTTTGGCTTTAAGATAGATCATCTCCCATCGAAATATCTGGGCATCCCCCTTTTAGCCAGCCAATCAAAATTCTGCCACTGGGAGCCATTGATAAATAAGTGTAGTTCCAAAATTGAAAATTGGAAAGGGCGGTGGCTCTCCATGGCAGGAAGAATAACAATGGTGAAGTCTGTCTTGGCTGCCATTCATATTTACTTGTTGTCGTGTTTAGAAGCCCCTAAGAAATGCTTGAGGCGTCTATCAGGGATTCAACGCAAAATGCTGTGGGAAGGCTCTCAGGAGAAAAAGCGTCTTCCTCTGCTAGACTGGGACACTATGGTGCTGTCCAAAGACTCCGGGGGTGCTGGCATAAAAGATTTAAGGTTGCAAAATAGAGCTTTAGGAGCAAAGTTGTCTTGGAGAATGTTCAAACGCCTAGAGGAATTGTGGAGCAGGGTTCTAAGAGCCAAATACTTAGATTCCCCTGAACCAGAGAGGATTCTGACCCTGGCCAACCCACGCAGGGGATCAGCCATTTGGAACTTCATATTAAATTCAAGAGATGTGATTTGTGAGCACCTTTCGTGGAGGATTGGCGATGGAAAGTCTGCAGCATTCTGGGATGAATCTTGGAATGCCTATCCTGTGCTCAGCGAATGTCAAGGGATAGAAGAGGCAATAATCCCTGCAAAACAAGTTTATGGGGAAGCTATGAGGGACTATTTGAATTTATGGCAATCAAGTGGAGGTTGGGAATGGGAATGGAAAAGCTTTGATTTCCTTCAAGAACTGGTGAAAACAATTGTTAGGAAAGAGTTGGCGATGAGGAGGATCCTAATAACAGATTCCCCAGACTCTATTTTCTGGTGTGCTTCCAAAACTGGGGAATACTCAGTAAGTTCGAGCTATAAGTTAATTAAGTATGAGCTGTCAGTGGAAGGGTGGCCGAAATGGCTTTGCTGGGGGCGGCAGGTGTTGCCAAAGGCTGGTGCCTTTGTGTGGGTCGCCCTACATGGGCGTATCCTTACCGGAGACAGATTGAACAGAATTGGTGTGATGGGGCCACACTGGTGCGTTCTCTGCAAGAGAAATTTGGAAGATGTCCACCACCTCTTACTCTAGTGTGATTTTGCGCAAGCAGTGTGGGTCTATTTCTGTGCAAAATTAGATTGGTATGGTCCAATCCCTAACAATTTATTAGCCTTGTTTGAATCATGGCCAAAAATGTACACAGGAGCTGCTTTGGGTGGCCTCTGGAATGAATTACCGGCTTTGATCGTTTGGCACCTGTGGAAAGAACGCAATGCCAGAATATTCAAGGACAAGGTCTCCTCGCGGGAAATGATTCTTCATAAGATTGAAGTTGGAGTTTGTGAACACTTAAAAGGTAGTCTAAAAAAGAGGAAATACAAGTACTTCTCTACCTGGGACAGGCGAATGTTAGTCAATTGGCAACTTCTATCGCAACCCAGCAGTCAGCTTTGTAAGAATATGGGTTCAAGAATTAAAACAAAATGGGTCCTGCCACCAAAAGGGAGACTGAAGGTGTGCTTTGACGGTGCTTCGCAGGGTAATCCAGGACCCTCGAGGGCTGGTTTCATTATCAGAAATGACTTGGGACAAGTTGTAGCTGCGGCCTCCTTAAGGCTGCCTGTTGGAACAAACAATGAAGCGGAGTGTGCGGCGTTGTTGGCAGGAGTAAAATGTTGTGTCTCAAAAGGTTGGAATTCGGTTAATATTGAAGGTGATTCGCAGGTTGTGATTCGGGCAGTGGGTTCAAAGAAAGCTCCTAGTTGGAAACTCAAAATGTGGTCAGATGCAATCAATTCTTTTCTAATCAAAGTACAAGATTTTAGATTGACTCATATTTACAGGGAATCAAATGGTGCAGCCAATTTTTTGGCCAAGTACGGCATCAATCAATCGGAGGAGGAGGTCTTTTCTACAGAAGTAAATTTTTGGCCAGGTTTGGATAAGATCTTGCAAGAGGATTGCACTCAATATGCTAAAAGTGCTTAGCAAGGTTGGTACTCTTGGTTTTGGAGGTGACGGTCTAGGACCAGGTTATCTTTTTGCAGGTTATGTAACATTTGCTCTGTCCTTTGGAAGGGGTAGATCATCAAAAGAAGCTGTGTCTTGTGTTTAAGTGAAACTGCATCTTGGAGTGTAAGCAATTTTGGAAAGTCCTGTAATCATGCTGTTGAAAATAATGAAGAGTGCCACCCTCCCTGGTGGTAATTTGCCCAAAAAAAAATAATAATAAATTTATATATAAATAATAGATTTATTATATTTAGTTACAAACTTGATAGATAACATCACACTATAATTCATATTATACTAAAAAAAAATATACTATCTTATCTTGCATTTTTTTTAATGGGGTCCCTGAAGCTCTTGTATCGATCCTTGTGCCTCTAGGAGGACATTTTGGTTAGGAGCTCCAGCTAGGATTTTGTCTTGGCCACTGATCTATGAACATATTTTCCACCTAGTAATTTGTTTGTTAATTTAAAGGTCAAAGTTATTTGTTATGAATGATTATTTTAATGTTGTCAATATACTAAAAATAGATTTTAATGTTGTTGTCATATAGGTGTTGTAGGAATTTCATGTATCTAAGAATAAACACAATTTTTTATCTTTAACCACAACATGATAATTATTTAAATGTAATAGATGAAATAACTAAATTTAATTGAATTTTTTTATGTTCTATTATATATAAATTAGTAATATTTAATTTCTTATTTTATTTTAATTAAAAAAATTCACTCTTTTTTTAGTAAAATAAAGATTACATTAAGTTATCCTTAATTTAATTTAATTTTTAATTTATTTAAACCTTAGTTTTTATTTGCATATTATATTCTATTAAAAATTTTATAGATAAATAATAGATTTATTATATTTAGTTAAATACTTGATAGATAACATTATGCTATAATTCATATTATGCTGTAAAAACACAATACTCTCTTAGCTTGCATTTTTTTATGGGGTAGGGGTGTCCCCCATTATTTTATCCTTCATTTAATTTAATTTTTAATATATTTAAACCTTAGTTTGTATTTGCATATTATATTCTATTAAAATATTTATAGATAAATAATAGATTTATTATATTTAGTTACAGACTTGATAGATAACATCACACTATAATTCATATTATACTATTAAAAAACTATACTATCTTAGCTTGCATTTATTTTAATGGGGTGCCTGAAGCCCTTGTATCCATCCTTGTGCCTTGGGGAGGACATTTTGGTTAGGAGCTCCAATTAGGATTTTGTCTTGGCGACTGATCTATGAGCATTTTTTCCACCTAGTAATTTTTTTGTTAATTTAAAGGTCAAATTTATTTGTTATGAATGATTATTTTAATGTTGTCAACATACTAAAAAGATATTTTAATGTTGTTGTAACATACGTGTTGGAGGAATTTGGTGTGTCTAAGAAGAGACACAATTTTTTATGTTTAACCACAACACAATAATTATTTAAATGTAATTGATGAAATAACTAAATTTAATTGAAATTTTTTATGTTTTATTATATATAAAATAGTAATATTGAATTTATTATTTTATATCAATTTAAAAAATTCATAATTTTTAAATGAAACAAAGATTTCATTAAGTTATCCTTAATTTAATTTAATTTTTAATGTATTTAAACCTTTGTTTTTATTTGTATATTATATTATATTAAAATATTTATAGATAAATAATAGATTTATTATATTTAGTTACAAACTTGATAGATAAGATCACACTTTAATTCATATTATACTATAAAAACACTATACTATGTTAGCTTGCATTTTTTTTTTTATGGGGTAGGGGTGTCCCCCATTAAGTTATCCTTAATTTAATTTAACTTTTAATGTATTTAACCTTAGTTTTTATTTGCATATTATATTCTATTAAAATATTTATAGATAAATAATTTATTTATATATTTAGTTATAGACTTGATAGATAACATCACACTATAATTCATATTATACTATAAAAAAAAACTATACTATCTATCTTGTTTTTTTCAGGTTTTGTCACTTTTTCTTGCAAGTTTTGCATCATTTTTAACAAAACTCTAGTTTTCAAAGATTTGAACATATCTCTCAAATGGCTACAAATTCTTGCAATTTTTTTTTTGCAGGTTGGGGATGATATTAGGAGCTTTTAATCCAAAAACTTGTTTTTTGGATCTGTTTTGAATTATTTATAATTTTTTTAATTATTTTTAATAAGAAAATAATTTAAGGAGCAAATCAACATTAGGGTTTTTAAATATATCTACTCTATAGGGCTCAAATCAAAGAATTTTTCTTTTTTTTTTGCATTTTTGGAAAGGCTTTAAAATTTTAGTAGGTTTGTGTTTTTGAAAATTTATTTTTGAGCTTAATATAATTATAAAAAAAAAAATCTTTATTAATTAGTGTTTGGTATAGTTTAACCCAATCCTCTAATATTAGTGATCAATTATCTTGTTAGGGTTTTTCTTTGTTGTTGGTTTTGTCAATGTGTAGAAAAATAAACTCTTCAAAGGGAAAATTATATGAAGTGGACAAAAATTTTGAGCTAAAGAAAACCTAGGTTTACACTTTTCAACTCATATCTTTATCTTAAGCTTATTTACAACATCACATTTCAATTTGGATCTAAAAAAACAACTGTCTTTTCAAAATCATAAATTCAATTTGTGCTTAAAAAGAACAAGTGTTTGCATTTCTTGGTATTATTTTTTGTTCTTTGATGTGTGTATGCTCTTCCCTCACATATCCATATGATCTTGAGAATCATAAGAAATCTTCTACACTCTCATTTACACATCACAAATTTCCATTTCTAAGGTTAATGAACATTGTTTGTGTGATCAAATACATGTGTATGCTCTCTCCTCACATTATCATATGATCATGGAAATTAAAAAAATTATTTACATCACTTTTGTATAACCTTCTTAGGGGGTCTTCCTAGAGAAGTGATCACTCTAGGGGAAACCTCAATTCTAGCATTCCAACGGAGTATAAATAGTGGGTTTTGAATAGAAAGACACACATCTTGGAAGTAGAATCTTGTCAATCTTGGTTAAGCCCTAGAGAACTGTATACCTTCGGGAAGTGAAGGTGGAGTGTGGGTTACCCTCTCCTCCTGGTTGTTTAGCATTATTCTCCTTTCAAATTCATGAAATTGGGCCTCACATACCTTCAACATATATAGAGGACATCCCTAGATCATTATGAATCCTAGTTTAAGACCATTCATCAATCTACCTACTTGAATAATTACTAGGATTTTTCTTGTTCTTGGAAGTGTCTTCTCATCATAATCATTTGTATTACATCTTGCATAAAATCTTGTATTTCATGTGTGAATGCATATTCAAGATCTAAATATTAATCAAGTAAGAAAAACCGTAAACCAAAAAAATAAAAAAATAAAAAATCCAAAAACATTAGAAACTTCAAACACAAAAAAATCTAGGTTTCCTCCAAGTAAAAATTCTCATCCTTATTCTCCATACTAATCATCCTATCCTAGTCATCCAAGTTAACCCAACCATCCCATGCTATTCATCATAACCATTTCTCATCATCCTAGTCCCTATTCTTGATCCTAATCATCCTATCCTATTCATCCAAGTCAAATCAATCATCCTATCCTAGTCATCATAACCATCCATCATCTCATCCTAATCACCTCCCTTCATCCTAATCATTTCATCCTGACTCCCCTTCATTCTAATAATCTCTTCTAATCCTAATCATTCATTTTCATCCTAACCATCTCTCTTCACCCTAATTATCCTTCTTTTTCATCTTAATCACCTTGTCCTTATCATCCATAACCATTCATAATCATCCTAATTATCCCCCTAATATTTTTAATCATCCATATTATCCTAATCATACCCAATTGTCTAATCCACATCATCTCAAGAATATCAATCATCCACATCCATTTATAGTCCATCATTTAGGACCCCAAGGTTAACTAATTTTTCTAATCCAATTGACGTCCTAATCATTATCATAACCACGATCCATAATTCACATCAAAATATTTATTTCCTAATCCATTATCATCCTTAATTTGCATCTCCATAATCATCCTTAATCTCCATCATCACCCTTAATCCTTATTCTTCATTATCATTCTTAATCTCTATCATCATCCTTAATCCACATCCTTCATTTTCAACATCTTTCATCACCACATGGATCAATATGTGCCTAACATATATCCTCCATCTTCCATCTCATATCTCAAGATCTTTTTGAATTTCTCCTTGCCAACTACTTTAACAATGACATAAAATCTACAATCATTTGTCCTATAAGTTGATTCCAAGAGATATTAAAAACCATCCAAGCCCCCATGTCATCCTTTTCGTCCATTGAAAAGGGAAACCAAAATGTATTGCATGTTTAAATAACACCCATCCATAACCATATCTCATGCACTTTACATCCTAGTCAACCCATTGCCAAGCCAAAAAACACCATGAAAAGAAACCCAAAAGTCACCCTCCAAGGGGAACCAAAGATTACCATCAAAGGAGCACCAAAAGTCACCCTCTGAGGAGCACCAAAAGTTACCATCAAAGGAATACAAGAACCTAGATACAAAATCCTATTTCACAAAATTCTAGTCCTAGTCTTCTAGTTCCACCCACTTCCACCTCATCCATACCATGTTTATCCACTTCATTCATTTCATGTTTTTCCACCTTCATAAAAACTATACAATGTTAACCATGTCACTCACTTGACCTCATTGATCCAAACCATGACATCATAGATCCCCCTTTATGTCAAGATAAAAGTACTTGTGATCCCATTCCATCTCATGATGCTATCCTTAAGTCCATCTAAGAAATCCTTCTAGATGATCATGATGTCCAAGGTGATCCAATATTTGATCAAGATCCTATTCCCAACCATGAAATCCAAGATAAACCTATCTTTGATCAAGATCCTCCTGTTGATCAAGAAATATAAAAGGATCCCATTTCATATCAAGATCAAGCCATACCTTTCATACCCCCACATAATTCCCTTTCATATCAAGATGAAAGTATCCCTTCCATACCATCTCATAAGCTTACCATATCCAACCCATTTTATGATCCTAGCATATACACATAATATAATGATATTATCATAGCACCTCCATAGCACGACCCTAATCCATCACAAGAACAAACCTTTCCATCCATTACCCCATCTAATGATACCCATCCCAATCATCATCAGGGTGTCTCATACACTCCATCTGATTATCCCCTTCAATCTCATAACCAAGAGAAAACTATATCATCTACCCCATCCCATGATCCTACCATAAATCAAGATCAAAGCACCCCTTCACCTTCATGTCATGATTATAATCCTCCACAAGATCTAATTAATCATATCCAAGCTACCCATGAGTCCCCTACTTATCAATTTGGTTCCCCTGCTTTCATCCATGTGGGTGTTGTGAGGACCACAAATCTACAAAATAGCTTAAACTTCAAAATACATTAGCATGGTTAGTTCAAACTATGCAAATACCATAGTGCTCCTATGAAAGAATCCATCATGTCTCACAATGTAAATAAAACAACTAATTAAGAACATAAAAAAGCATAATGGACACCTATCCCATAGTGGATTGGTGCTACTTTTATTTGAAAATTAGCCCTTTCCCAACCCTTGACAAGGTTGAAGTTGCAAATGATAATGGGAAAAATTAGCTCTCAATGTGAAGAAAGTAAATTTGCATGAATTGTGGATGCTAGAAATGAAGAACGAGCCTTCTATTTATAGAATCTCAAGTTGGAAGATTGCCCAATAGAGAGCAATGTGGGACAAAGATTTAGCCAATAAGAAGGAGCCACTTGTCCAAATGTGAGTGGATGGGGGATGTGCAAGTTTTGGTCAATGTGCCAATAAATGGGATTAGTTGGCCTTTTCAAATTCAAATTTGGCTTGTTGGAGGGAGAAAAAGAGACTTAAATGCCAAGTGGGGGACATGTAAGAGGGGAGTTAATGCCATGTTGGAAGGGACAAGTCAACTTTTTTTTGAATTCAAACTTGAGGGAATAATCTCCAAAGATGCCTTGTTAAGGAAAATGAGGATTTAATAAATGAATTAATTGATTTATTTGTGCAAGTGGGAAAAACTAGAGGATGTGATGGGTGATTAGATTAGATTAATTTAAGAGGTGATTAGGTGATTGTGACATTCAACTTAAATATTTGGATTTATTTAAATTAAATGAGAAGATAAATAACATTAGAGATTTAATTAAATATTTGGATTTATTGAATTAAATGAAGGAACTTTAGGAGATTAATTACATAAAACTGATTTATTTAATTAAAGAAATGACTTAGGAGATTAATCAAATAAACTTTATTTATTTAATTAAAGAGGGAAAATGATGATAAAAGGGATGATTAAGGATGATATGGAATTTGTGAGTCAAGATTAGATGCATGTATATTTTACATGTTTACATTTTGCCCCTTTTTGAAGCAATGTACTTGCTACGATGGTTCAAAGAATAACACTGCTGAGATCAAAGTCAATTTTTTTGATTTTTCAGATGCCCTAGTGGAAAGAAGAACACTGGTACATTGCCCCCTTGAGAGATCAAGCAAAAAGATTCAATTTGAGGGTCGATCTTGTGATAAAGAGGTTCAAGATAGACATGTAGATGTTTATGATGATGATTGAAATGAGATGGTTTTAAGATGCTTAGAATAACCAATATATATTATCCTAAACAACTTAAATGATGATATAATGCATGTGAGAAGGATGAGATGGATGGTGTGATATGCTATGATTATGAGATTTGTGTATGCTAATGATTTGTGGATGTAGGATGGATGCACTGGCGATGATGATTAATTGATCATGACATGATGTTACTGCAGAAAAGAAGAAAGAAGAAATGAGATGATGACAAGAGGATCCAACAAGTTCATGATCGGATGAGACTTTATTAGAGATGACGAGAGATGTATGATGATGATTTTCTTATCAAGAATTGGGACTTTAAAAGGGCTACTTACCTTATGTTTGATAACATGCATAAGCACGATGCATCAAGGTATAAAGAACTAGGATGGCATTGTACTTAGTGTGATGGAATTTGACTCGACAAATGGATAGGAGTATTCTTGTTCACACTTGACATACAAAAACCTTGCTAGGATGTACTTTAGAAGTTTCAAACATCTCAGACCAAAACACGGAAAGGTATAACCTATCAATGCAATAGTCAACAAGCTGCCCAAAACACCCTCCATACATACCTAACAAAGCAAGTATTCGCCAAGGTTATATTACAAGAACACCCAACAAGCACAACAAAAAAAAGATAATGATCATTGCCCCGTTCCTTTCTCTCTAAATCATTTTGAGTAGACATCATCGAGAGTTCATTGGAATGACTGCAATAAGATAAATCAAATGAAAAGATCAAGTTCACAAACAAGCCAATGTTCTTCATACCTCCAGCCAAAGGGATGTGTTTTGATAGGATAAGAATCCAAGGTGATATTCAAAATGATGCCCATTGTCGGAATGATATATCCTAGGACATGTATTGTATAGGACGATGATGGTTTGATAAATTGATTGATAGGCTATTGATACAAGGTTGATTGACATGTTTGAAAATGATCAAGAGTTTGATTTTGTGTTTAAAGGTTTGTTGTTTCAATTTTGATTTTGTGTTTGAAGTTTTCTTTTGTTGATTGTTGTGATTGTTTCTATTTGTGTTGCCAAAGGATGAAGGTGATGATCAGTTTATCATGGATGATTGATTATTTTGAGTGAAAGTGAGATGAGATAGATGGATTTTTTCAAATATTTGGATGTTTTTGATGTTTTTGGAATGTTTTGAGGCTGTTTTTGGTATTTTCAAGATTTTTCAAATGTTTTGATTTTTGATTTTTTAAATGTTTTTGTGTTTTGGGATTTTGTTGAAAAACAAGCTAAGGTTGATGGATTGATGATGATAACATTGTTGAGGATGCACAACAATGCAAGGATAGTGTTGTGCAACACAAGGATTAGGATGGATATCCTAAGATGATGAAGGATTGATGATGATAACATTGTTGAGGATACACAAAAATGCGAGGATAGTGTTAAGCAACACAAGGATATCCTAAGATGATGATTTTTTTGATTGGATTTGATTGATCACGATTGATGAAGCTTGATTTTAAACAAAAGTTTTTTGAATAATTTGATGTGATGTTTGAAATGTAAATTAGATGCGAGTGATAATGGTTGTTTGGATTGGTGTTCAAAGAAAGATGTTCAGCATGATAAGGAATGTATTCTCGTCAAAATGTTCCATAGGTTAGTGATTTGGATTTTTTTGCTCACAAGTGTTTTGAACAGTTTGATTTCACATTTTCCAATGTTCAAATCCCCACATGAGTTGGAGGATATAGCTCAAGATTTATTCTCGAAGTAAGATGTAAATATCTTCCCTCAGTGTCTAACAATGTATGGAATTCCATGGATGGATGCTTGGATAAGTGTATGGATGGATGGATATGGATTATCTTGTGCTAAAATAAGGTGTTTGAATATAGAAAGCTCATTTGGCTAGTGCTTCATGGCTCAGATAACGCTAGATAGGATAGGTTCAATGAAAATGACCCATGTCAAGATGTTTATCATAAGCAATTGTAAAAGTGTGCACCAAAGTTTGTCAATATCAAGATAATGTGGAAGATGAATGCAGACATATGAAAATGGATTGGATAAATGGTTCATGGATGAATGGATTTATTATGGATAAGATGGATGGAATGTTGGCTTTATTATGGATGGGATGACATGCTTCCATCTGAACTAGTACCCGTAGATGCTCAATTCTACACATGATGCCTATTTTCCAGATTTTCATCATGGTACTTGTCCAAAGTGCCACTGAAGTGGTTTTCACTAGAGGACAATTTTTATCTTTACTATTTTCATGATTTTTTGATTTTTTTGGATTTTCACATTTTTATATTTTTTTATTTTTTTGAAAGATTTTAAGCTCATGCTGAACCACCTTGCAGTGTTGATGTAGATGCTTTTGTCATAATGTGCCATCGATATCGTTCTTGAAGAAGTTGCTTTTCCAAGATATGCACACTTGAATGTAACTTTGAGATGCCTAATCTGCTTTGTTGATACTGGAGTTAACTCTGTCTTTGTGCACACATCGCGATAGAGTGCCTTTTGAATCCTTATGATGAAGGGTTGTTGCCAATACATGGTCAATATGAGAACTTGATATCATGCATGGAGGTGTGGATGGACTGCATTTTGGAATGGGAGATGGAATGGTTGACAGTTTGGAACCTTTGACTCTCCAAACTTGGGAAGATGAGAAATGATGCGTGGATATGAAAGTGTGTGTGTAATTAGGACCAATTTCTTGATATACTTTCTACGTCACTTTAGAAGCCAGATTTTTCTTGTGTGGACATCGTTGATAGATACTCTTCCCTTCTTTATTTTATCCCATAGTTTCTTTGACTAATGGAGTTTGATAGGGATAATATTTATTTGTGTTCTTTGGTATCCATTTGTATTTGATTTTTCCATTATGCTTCCTTGCTTCTTCTACATTGATAACATTCTTCTTGTTTTGATTCAAATATTTCCTCTGATGTTGGTCCCAATTTATGGATGGGGTGATGGGTGGATGAAGATTCATGACATGGATGGTTGTAGTATTGACATTAGTTTCATCATAAGGACTCTTCATTCTCCCTATGTTGACATTTGCTTGAGACATAGTTTCCCCTAATATTGTCAAAATATTTCCTTCATGCTTTGATTCTTCCTGTTCTGAGAGCTCTTGTTTAGAATGCATTCTCTGATAAGTGACCACCATAGATGTTGTTATTGGAATTTTTTGTTCTACTGACTTCAAAATATCCTATTATGTTTGACCTATTTCCTTGAGTGGATAATGCTAGATATATTTATTCATGATGTCCTTAGTCCGAATTTGGGATATATCTGATTCTGATGTTGACAACTTAGTTTGAGAATAGGAATCAATAACCTACTCTTTTTGTGTAGTAATGTCAAGAGTAAAGGAATCCTATTCTGGATGAAGATCATTTACGTGTTCATCCACAAAAAGCATCTCATTGGTAGATGGAGGAGTATGTGCTATGTGGATATGATCATCATTTGCGACATCTTGTATAGATAGGAGAGTGTTCATTATATCATTGTAGTAGTTTGGAGATACAAATTCTTGATCTTGATTAATTTTGGAAATTCATTTGACATGCTTAGTTCTTGACATGAGTCTATTTCAAAGGATGGATTGATTACAAAGGGTTCTTGGATATCCTCATTAGACATGGGAATTGGCTCAATATCTTCTTGATCTTTGAGTGAACTTGGATCAAGTGTTCAGTTTAGGATTCCTTCAATATATGTAACCATGAAGTAAAAGGGGGTCAACATATCTTGGAAAGGACCATTGCTAGACTTTGGTGAAAGATGTTGATCATGCTTTGGAATAAATTCTTGAGATATGTCCTCTAACTCATTAGATAATGTAGAGACATTTTCAGCATGATCATTGGTTGATGGATCATGGATTATGTCAATAGGATCAAATAACTCTAACACTACTTGAAATAGATTACTAAAAACTAGCTCTTGATGTATGGTGAGTTGGTCATCAGATGACATGGAAACATCTTCAATGTGCTCCTTAATTGAGAGATCTTGAAAATTGTTTGCAATAATTGTGGTGGAGAGATTGTGAATGTCTTCAATCGTAGGGTCAAGTGATGTTGACATTTTTTGAATTGGATCATTGTTGGGTATTGTTGGTGGATTTTGATCATGATTGAAAAGTGACCCTTGATGTATGTTGTTTTGATTATTGGATGAGGTAGAAACATATTTATTGATAGATAGATTTTGATCATTGTTTTCAACAATTGTGGTGGAGAGATTGTGAATGCTATCACTAGTGGTCGAATCTTCATCATTTTCCCCAACAGTGATTATCTTTTGATCAATGAGGTCTTGGATGAGATTTTTAAGTCGAATACAACTTGATGTTGTGTGTCCCTTTATTTTTTGAAAATCACAATGGTGCTCCTCGTTATACCTTGGTGGTTTAACAAGGGGTTCTTGATAGTTCCCATAGATGGGGAGCTTGATGAGATTTTCTTGTACCAATTGTTGCATGATTGATTTGATTGGTCTACCAAGTGGTGTGAATTTTTTTTTGTTCCCTTGTGAGATTTGCACTTTGAATTGGCCTTGTAGTGATTAATCTTCGAGATGTAGGGGGTGGATTTGTTTTTGATGTTGTTCATCTTGAAATCTGATTTGTTCTTGATGTGGTTGTGGACATAACTTAATGCTTTGATGACATAGTTCAACTGATGGAAGAGTGTATTGATTTTGGAGTGAAGAGGTCTCTTGGCTCAAAAATTCAATTAGTTTGGAAAGTGAAGCAAGTTGATCTAGCAAAGTTTGATCCTAATTTTTTTGACTCCCTTGATATAGTTGATTTGGCTTTTTGTTTAAGTGGATTTGGAATGTACATTTGTGGAATCTGCATGAGATTATGGAAAAATTGATCTTGGACAATGTTCTGATTTGGGATAATGTTTGGATTTGGCATTATAGGTTGAAATTGAACATTGTTGTGCTTTTGAATCACATTTCCTTGATTTAGGTAACTTTGATTTTGCATGGTGTTACATTGACTTGGATCAATACATAGAGTTGTTAACATATTGTTCATACTTTCAAGAATATTTGTATGATTCGCAAACATATCCATCCCAAAGTTTACCAAGTTTGGATTCAAAATGTTCATGTTTGGTAAAGTTGTACTTGGTACATTCACATTTGGCATGTAGGGATTTGGTGGGATAATGTTGATTTGTGGAAGACTCATGCATTGAGTTTTTGGTTGATAGATTTGTAGTTTTGGACTTGGATTTAAATATACCATTGGGAAAGGTGTTCCAAACTTTTGACTAGGTATACTCACATTTTTGGTACCATTGAGGTTTATAGGAGATAATGATACTATGTATAGATTGTATAAATGTGAGTGTTGATAATCAATCAGAATTGTAAGGATTTGAGAGTTTGGTTGGTTTAGGCTACTCATAATGTATGGATCAAGTTTATATTCCATGTTATTCTTGTGTTGAGGTCTAGTTTGGACTATAAATAAGGATCAATTTTCAAGAATGTGGGAGGTGAACCTCTAATTCTTTGGATTGATCTAAACTCTAGGTACAAAAATGAAAGTCTAAGATTTTAAGGATTAAAAGGATGGTGATGAGATATGAAAGATGGATGATTGGTGATGAGATATGAAACCTTGAAGAGGATACTAAACTTTAGGACTTGATGTTTTGATTTGATTTTGGATCAATTTTATTTGATTTGGATAGTGAACTCATAAACTCTAAGAGGTTGGATGTTGTCCTAGAGTAAATTTGTCCACAAAATGCTAATTTGACTAAATGTGTAAAGAAGGATTCATCTAGACACACCTAACCAAACAAGATGATTTTGATTTGGTTTGATTTTGGATAGTGAACTCATAAACCACTAGATGTTGGATGTTATCAAGGGATAGACTTGTTCACAAGGATCGATATTTTGACTAAATATGTCGAGAAGGATTCATCTATACACATCTAATCAAATGAAATGATTTTGATTTGCCCAAAGTTTAGCATGAGGGATTTTTCAAGATTTCCAAGAATTGTTCGTGGGGTGATTTTGATTTTGATGTTTGGGAGATGGATGAAAGTTTTTATTTTTATCTTAAGAGACTTAGACACTTTATTTACTAGACCAAGATATTGAAGAACATGCTTTTCTCTAAGAGTAGTTCAAACCAAAAAACCAATGTTTGCATGGAAAACCATATGACCAAAAGATACCAAGCACATGTGTGGGGCTCAATTGATTTTATCTTGATTAATGAATTACTTTTACCACATCCACACTTCTTGTTTAGTTTTTCAAACTGAATGTCTATGTCTTGATTTTGTTCTCATTCCACAAGGTCCATTATGCGAAAATCAAGGTTTCAAGAGCATAGTTTCCTATTGTTGACTTTGGAATGAAAAAATCAAGATTTAGGTCTCATTGTTTAGAAGAATTTTAGGGATAATGTTGTGCAGTTTTTGCACACACGCCCCACTTGGAGTGGGGGACCCCCTTTCTTTTTCGTGTCTTTGACCTTTTATTTTATTGGATTTATCATTTTGGGGTCCTGACATGTTGGTTTTGCTGGCTTCGCCCTTGCCTTGGGGTTGACATTGATTGAAATTGAGTTTTTGGCCAAGTCCGGGTTTTCACCTGGATCCGGGATTTTCCGCCTCTGGCGGATTTCTCCGGCCCTGGTTCCTTGTCCGTCTCTTGCCAGATTCTCCGATGCCGGGTTTTTGCCTAACTTCGGGATTTTCCGGTCCAGTCGGATTTTCCCGGATTCCGTCAAAATCCCGATCTTCCTGATTTCCCCGGTTTCTGCATTTCCGCGGAATCCGTGTCTCCGCGCATTCTGGGATTCTCCGAAATTCCACTTGGGGCACGGGTTTCCGGACTTGTCAGAAACGTCTTTTCGCGCATTAATGGCTGAGGTATCTTGGTTCAGACGGGTATAAGGGCGAATTTAGGGCATTTTCTGATTCATTCCAACTTCGATTGCTTCCTTGTTTTCTGCTCTGGCGATTCAGAACTTTCGTTTGAGCTTTGGGGTTTGATCTTGGATTGTTTGCGCGTGGACTGCTTGAGTGTTGCTGCCAGTATCTCGTTGCCTGGACGTGTTGTCACGTGGATTGATTTTCCAAGCTCGATTTCTGCTCGTCTTGATCCATGGTATGTATTCGTCGCCCTTCTGTTTGTTTGCATGGTGATTTGAGATTTTCTTGTACTGGGCGTTGTTGAATTTTGGGGTCGGCTCATATTTTGACTTTGGGTGTCGTATTTATTCAGTCGGTTTGATCCGTCTTTTTTTATTTGAAGCCCATCTCTCGTGCCCTATGAGTTCCGTTTATCCGCTTGATTGCATATTTGCACTTTAGACAGAATTCTGGGTCGTGTTGCTTAATTGTTTTGGGTGCGGGATGTGTTACCATGCGAATTTAGGGTTTTCTCGGTATTTTGGTTAAAGCGATGACTTGATCTTGTGTTTGAGTGACTTTCGCCTCGTTTTATGTTGGCTTCCCCGTCCTGTGAGGATTAGAGGGCTTTTAGGTAAATCCCGAACTGATATTTTAACCCTAAAAGCTTGCTCTGGTTTTAATGGCGGATATGTGATTGTTCGATTTAGGGCATCATCATTTTAGTATGAGATCCTTCCTTTGAGTGCTTCTGAGTGTTGGACCCTCTTTGCATATTCGACTCTGGTGATTGTCGTCGGTTTCGGGTTCATTCGAGCTTTGATATTGAAGATCCTGTGGTCGCTCCTGTTTTGGTGCACGTTTTGCCATTTTTCGGGTTTACGTGGCTGTCGCGGAATTTCCGGTCTCCCGGATTTTCCGGTTTCCTTTTATTCCGCGGACAGGGTTAATTTCTGGTGCATTTGATGCTGTCCGCGAAAGTCCGTCCCATTCGGATTTTTCTGGATTTTCTGTCTGATTGCATTCTTTTGTATATTTCGATGAGGGAATTGATGGAGTGATTGTTAATGCCTATTTCTTGATTGCCAACGAGTAAAATTGATGATTTTCCTTTGATTTCCGAGCATATTAATGATTTACATGGCTAATAGTGCTTTGGTGGCAGGAGTCCGTCTGGGTCGGATTTCTCCGGAATTCCGCCCCGAATGTATTTTCCCGGATTATACGATTTTCCCGGATTATTTGATTTCTCCGGATCTCGGAAGATTGGCAATTGGCATTTGGTTTTAATGGATTTGTATGATGTATGCTAACCTTTTGGATGGATATGAGCTTAATAATTAAATTCTAACAATGATTCTTGGATGTGCAGGCTGAATCAAGCAAAGCTGCTGCTGGGAAGTCCAAAGGTGGTGTGGGGGCATCTGCAGTTTCCGAGACAGAAAAATTGAGATTAGACATGAGAAGTCAGGTCCCAGAGAGTAAGATATCCTCTGTGTAGGCAGATGTGTCTGATACCAACGTTGGTGCCTGGCGTTACGAAGAATTCAAACAGAGAACGGCTGAAAGGGACCAGTCGGCATTGAGGCAAGGGATGATGAACTCAGGGTTGGTACACGTGGCAGGGTTCCCTCCAGCAGTCCAGTGTTACGAGCTGATTTTGGAGTGTGCTAGGCAGTACGCCTTTGACACACATATGGTAGTTAGTACTGAGGGACGGGTGTTGGCAAATTTCAGTCCAGCCTCCATTGCCCGAGCTTTCAGCATGCCGGATCTCTCCTCGGTCTGCGCCCTAAACATTGACACTGCCGCACGTATATGAGAACTGCCAATCAAGGCTCAACACTTATCAACTCATGGCTTGAGAAGCCCAAGTCTCACCACTCTAAATTGCCCAAACAGTTGCACAGGGTGAAGTTCAGGCCGGATATTTATGACCATCACACTGTTGAGCAGGGTGGCCAGACTCAAAACCCGGGGTATTGGAAAGTTGGATGGTCCATGTGATCACCAAGATAGGCCAAGGAACGAATTACCACTGGGCAGGACTTATCAGTGCAGAAATAGATAGGCAACTGAGGAATGTTTTGGAAGGAAAGAAGTTTACTATGTCCTCCTTCGTTATATATATACTGGCCATCTCCTATCCCTACAAGGGACTTACTCCGGCAGGAACTATTGGACAGGACATTATCTATGAGGTCTATCCGGAATTGCACCTCGGGCACGAAGATTATAGGAGGGCCAATGATGCCTTCACTATGCACATTACCCGGACCCTTCAGAATGCGGAGCACATCAGATTGTCCGATGGGGCTAGGGGGTTGATTAAGAATTATGGGGCCTGGTTCATCCAGTTCCCCACTTTCACTTATCTTCGGATTGATGGATGCCCCGTTGCTCCCTACAGATTGCCCAGGTATCCCACTGACCACATAGTGCTACTGGAGGTCGTAAGACAAATTTGTGAGTTCGATACGGTGGTGAAGAGGGAGAAACATAAAACTGGTTTTGGAGGTGACTTCCCTCTTGGGATTGGCGTGGATGTGATGTGTCCTTCCATTCAATCAGCTCACACTGCAGGTGAGGAATTGGCCGCCTATGGATTCTCTTTCCATTCAAAGAGAATGAATTTTGACATCACCGGAGGGGCACAGAAAAGGGCTACCCGGGAATACAGGCACAAGGAGGACTTGGAGGACTACTGGGTCAACATCAAGGATGACCTTGATGCACGAAGGAAAAGGTATTCCCGGCTGCCAGTTGAGGCAATTAGGCAGTACAATGTGAAGCTGATTCCAGATCAGCTGGAGGATGATGGAAAACTGGTCCAGGACCATGTCTATGAGCCCATCAAGGATAGGTCAGTAGCGGATATTGACTGGAATGGGCCTGAGGTGACAGAGTTGGAAGACTTAATGGCTCCGGTGCTAAAATATACCTTTGCTTGGATCAAACATGAGGTCTGGGTGTTGGAAAATGCCAATGTTCCCCTCACTTTCGACCTGATGGGGAATCTCAACCCCATGTCCACTTCAGAGGAATCCGGGGAAGAGGACCCCAAAGGGAAAACGGCCAAGGCCTCTCCTTTCAAAATCAAGGTTAGAAGCCCTAAGGGGACTCAACCTGCAGCAAAAAGGAAACCTATCGGCAAACGCAGGTGGAAGACCCTGACTATCAGCAGGTCCTCGGACGAGGAGGAGGTGGAGAAAGCTGAGGAGGAGGATGTTCCTCCACCGCCCAAGAAGGCCAGAACTACAAGGGTGGCGAAAAAGAAAGGCCAAACGACTTCGGAGGATGAGCCTCCGGTTGTGGATGTAGAAAGCTCCGGAGGGGAGAAGACCAAAGTATACACCAGAAGATCCAGAACTCCGTCCCCAAAGGATGCTGCACAGCCAAAGGTTTCTTCTCCAATATCGCCAGCCACTGAACAGGACAAGCCTGTCTCTCCTCCACAGGGTGTAACAGAACCGGTAAATCCGGATGAGCAGGAAATCAGCGGAGAAGCAGAGCCGTTTGAGGAAGGGGCATTATTCAGTGAGGCTGCCGGGCTCGAGGTAGAGACAGAAGAAAGGCACACTTCTCCCTTGGTGCAGTACGAGGACTCTCCGGAGAGTGAGAAGGGCCGCGGATCTCCAGAACCAGAGAAAAGCATCCCCGCTGGAACTCCATCGCCGGTGCTTCCTGAGTTGCGATTTGAGGAGATGGACCAAGGTGAACAACCCCCAGAGAAAGATGATGACAAGGCAACAGAAGAAGGAGAAGTCGAGGTGGCAGTAGCAGAAGAGGAGAAAGCCACAGAAGACCCGGGGAAAACTGACACAGAAGGAATCCGGACGGACCCTGTAGCCCCGGACTGGTTAGAAAAAGAAATAGCAAGGAAGAAACAGGTGATAGTGGAGGACACTCCTCTCGACTGGGATGCAATGTTATCTCAGATTGGAAAGGGGAAAAAGAAGATGGCGGCTAGGATAATTTCCCAGGTGGAAAGGGATGAGGTGCATAACCATGTAGTACACATCGCCACCCCGGTTGCAGATAAAACAAGAGAAGAGGTAGTAGGCCAGGATTACAGTGTCCAAACCGTTAACCTTGGGCTAGCTTCCCTAGAACAAGACAATGAGGAATTCGAGGGGTCAAGTGCTGTGATTCTGGATAGGTTGAAGAAGGAGACTCAGACAAAGAGAGAATTGAAAAGGGAAAATGAAAGGTTGAGGAAAAGCTTAGAAGAGGTCATGAAACCTCTACAGTCCCTCCATCCGTCCTCCTCTTCTACTCCCGGATTTCTGCCGAAGGAAACAATTTCTGGCATAGAGAAGATGAAGGCTTCCACACAAGCTGCCCTGGACTGGTTGATGAGTGTTCGGACACAAGGGGATGAGGCTATTAAGGAGATCCTGTCAGTTGGCAAGGATGCAGTCCAAGGAAAAGAGCTGATGGAAAGCATCCTTTCTCAGGATATGAATGATGTCGATTCTTTGTTGCAGAGGACAAAGATTATTCTAGGGCATGGCAGGGAACAATTGGGCAAGGATGGAATTCTTCCCTCTTCCAGGTTGGATGAACCATGGGAATGGTTCGAAGCATTACAGATCAGGCAGAGAGCCCTGAAAAAGATAAAGAAACGAAGAAAAGCCATCGATGCCGACCTTACTGCAATCTATGATGGTTGCATTGCATTTTTTGAAGTGATGACAGGGAGGAATAAGATGGCTCCCAAGTACCTGAGTTTGGATCAACTGAAGGAATGGTGGGATGAGGTTTATGCCCCAGATTCTGATGAGGTCGTCACTGGCCATATGCTTGATGATGCGGCTACATATTTGGCAGTGATAGATAGATACCTGACCAGCAGAAAGGATTGGAAGGGGACCATTGAGCGGTCCAATGAAGGGATTGAGTCAATTAAATTCTGGCTCAAAGTTTTGCCATTGCCACCTGTTGCTGAGTTGGAAGGAGTTTTCTTGAGGGTCCAAGGGTCATCAGCGCGGAGGAAAGACAAAGGAAGTGGCAATTAAGGTTTATCTCGAGATTTGTGCTTCCCTATTATCATAGGGCATGCATTGGACCGGATTTCCTTGGGGATTGTGCCTTGGCCGACTTGGATGATGGCATTGAATGTGTGCCTTAGTTTGTTTCCTTGGCCGACCTGTTTTGGCAGTTTTTCTTTTTTGTAAAATGTTTGGCTGGGCCGACATGTTCTGGGAAAAAATTCGATAAATAGGCATCTTTGCCTTATTGTAAGGGGGTTCAGAAGATTTTGGATAGTAGAGATTAGCAAGAGCAATAGTTAGAGTTTTAGAATTTCTTAAAAGCAAGTATCATATTCAGAACAGTTGAATTGTTGCAGCATTTGATGATTAATACAATTGAAGGCATTGTGGTTCTCCTGGTGAAATCCTTTGTGTTATCTCATCTTGCATGGTTCTTTTGTTCTATCTTTTATATTGCTTGAAGATCTTGGGTTTATTATTCAAAAATAAATTAGTTTAGTTGGATAAATGGTGTATGTGATTTCATATTTGGAATGTTGGTAGCTATCTTTGGTCTATACTCCCAGTAACTATCTGATTGTAGTAGGCTGGTGAAGTCAACCTGGACCATATATATTCAAATGTGCTTGAGTTCGGTTGTAGATACAAGTCTACGATTTGAAAATTCATACTCCTCAGAAGATTGCACTATTCCTATAAAGATTGCCTTTTGGGTCGAACAGGAATTGGTTATTTGAGATAGGTCCATTCCAAATATATGTCATTTGCATTGCTTGTCTGTTCAATAATTTAGATTTTATTACCTTCCCTGCATCCCTATCTTTTGCAATTTCTTTATTATTCGGTTAGATTTAGGATTCAAGATCATCATATTGTTAGATCTGGTAAATTGAAAAGGTTTAGTTTGTTTGTAGTAAGGTCCGCTTGTGATTACCAGCAATTTCACATTTCATCTGAGTTGTTTTATGCATTGTTATGACCTAACACCCGAGATACCTTGGGGTGATTTTCAGTAATTCATTATTGGAGATTACCTTTCAAGAGAGATAGGATTTTGTATTCTATCTGAGTTGTTGCTGTGCAGAAAACACCATCAACAGATTGGCGCTAGAAGGAGGGCCTGAATGAGCACACTGGATCGTTTCTTGAATGCCATCTCTCCAGAGAGATTTAGGAGAAATACCAGATCCACCACCAGAGAGGAAGATTTAGAGGAACTTCAATTTCCCAATAGGTCAAGAAGGACTAGAGGGAGAGGAGAATCATCATCGCCCGCTCCATCACCAACATCATCTACATCCTCATATAGGGGAGTATCATCCTTACCTATCCCTTCACCAACATCGTCCATATCTTCTTACCCTGAGGTTGAAGCAATACCCGTTCCTGAAGAGGTTCCCCTTCAACAGTTCCAGCCTGTCGTTAACCAACCACAACCTCCACCCCCGCTTTTACCAATGGATTTCCTTGTCAATAATCCGTCACCTTTGTCCTTCGGAGCTTATAATGTAATGCCTAAAAATCCTGAGCATTTCTGCTCGAAATTCCATGTAAATGACCCGAATAGAACTGCAGAAGAACACATAAGGATTTTCCAAACTTGCCTTAAAGACAGAGGAATTATCCATGAAGATGTTGCTTGTAGGTTATTCCCTTACTCCCTGGGTGAAGAAGCTTTTTATTGGTACAACCATCTCCCTGCTGGTTCAATTCAGAACTGGGGTGACCTTGAAAAAACCTTTCTGCAAAAGTTTCGAATACCCATCAGTGCTAATGAGCTATACCTGCAATTTATCAAAGTCAAGAGAGAAGTCAACGAACCCATAGCCAATTTCAATAATAGATTCCATCGTGCGTTCACCAGATTGCAAGATCCATATGTCCTAGATGATGGTACTGCCCTGGGAGTATATTATGAAGCTCTGGATAGTCTAACGGCAACCTTTCTGAAATGGAGACCTAACCCTCCAGCTACCTTGACAGACGCTTACACGGAGGCTGTCAAGCTTAGCACAGACTTGAGACAGCACTTGACGGGGCCATTGCCTTCTCTGGGACCAGTCGCACACCCTAACCAGATTCAGGCAGTAAATCAGGCTCTCACCAATCATACCCCTATTATGAATCCAGTTCCTCAATTATCAATGGTACCACACCCTGGTCATCCTATGAATCAGGTTTCTCCTATGATGAACTTCCCTCAACAGCAGGTTAACCATCCTATGTACCAGTCACAATCAAATAGCTTCCCGGCTTATCTGCAGAATTTAGAAGTGTTGCATCAATCTCTGGGATGCGCCCCAGTACCCGTCCCACCTCTGAGTAACCCAAACCAGCCTCCCTACCGAGACCCTAATAAGGAAAGAATTGACGAAATGGCTGAACAAATAAAGAAGCTAAATCTAGAGGTGACTTATTTGAGAAACCAGAATAGCCAATTGCAAGCTGCTCAAAAGGGAATGCAATCCAATCAGAACAGGGAGTTCTCACAAGGGCAGAATTTCGACAGGGGACAACGCAATGACAGAGGGTTTTACAATGACAGAGGGTATAACCAGGATAGAGGTTTCAACAACGATAGGAGGCAAAACTTTGATAGAGGCCAAGGAAGTGGGTCAGGATTTGACAAAAGGCCATCACAGGGACAGAACAGAACTTGGAATACAGGGCCTAATAATGGAGGAGTTCCTACTCCATTGGATCAGCCAGCCAATCAGATTGTTAATCAATCTGCCAACCAGCCAGTTAGCCAGGATAAACCTCCCACCGGGGTGTATCTCGCGGAAGCAGCCCTGTCAGGATGGTGTAGGCTTCACAAAACAAGTCAGCATTCAGAACTGGAATGTCCTGAGTTCCAGACTGCGGCTTCTATCTTTCAGTATGAGGTAGAGAATAATGTGAATGGGCAGGAGATTGTTCCTTCCAATTCATATGATTCCCCTGTGCTGGTGTTGAACCATGCTCCTTTTCCCACTAGTAATGAAAATGTACCAGAAGAGCCTGATTTCCAGAAAGATGAAATTGATCAGATTTGTAATGGAGATGAAGTAGCTCAGCTGTTTAACGAAGGGGAGATGAATGACAATGGCCCCTTGGATCAGGAAGAAACCTATGTTGAAGAAGTTCAGATGTTTCAGAGACAGGGATTGAAGGATATGCCTCACAGACGCCCACAGCCTGGAGGGCCCTTCACCACTTCCATTCCCCCCAACAATTTCAGTACTCCTCCAGATCCTAATGCAAGTAACAATCCGCCTTATCCACAGGTGTCCAAGCAGTACCTTTCGAAAGATAGGCAAGCTCGAGCAGAACCACAGAAGGAGAGGATTGTTCAGATAAGTAAGGAGAAGGTAGAGGAACCATCTAAAGAAGTTTCTACTGATATGAGTGAAGAACAGATGGCTTCGTACGTCGCAGAGGAATTCAAAAAATTAAAGGTAAACCTTTCTGCTTTTGAATTGTTGAGGTTCCCTGCGATTAGAAAGGCTGTCTTGGGTACTTATGATGCAAATTCAAAGACATTGGACAAATCTTCTGGGGAGCATGACAGCCAGACCTCTAGTTTTCAGCCTGTGAACACACAAAGTCAGACACCGAATAGGACTAATCCCCCCCCTGGAGATAGAGGAAAAGAAAAGGACAGAACTCAAGTGGCCCAGATGGATACTCAGCCCACTTTGTTTCAAGGAAAAATGGAGACTCCTCCATTTCTGATTTCTGTCAGAATCTTTGGTAAGAACCTCCATAATTGTCTGTTGGATTCTGGTGCTTCCACTAATGTGATGCCTCTTGGAGTTTGTAGGGCTCTGGGAATTACACCTGCTGATTCCCAGAAGAAGGTGACTCAGTTGGATAGGACAGAAGTAAGTGTGGTAGGGGAACTTAACATGATCCATATGCAGATCGCTTCTGATCCTAGAATCCAACAGGTTATTAACATTCAGGTAGCTGACATTCCTGATGCATACGGTTTAATTTTAGGAAGAGATTTCACCAGGGCCCTGAATGGGTATGTATCTACCGACCACTCTCACATGTGGCTTCCCTGGAAGGGAGTGCCCAATCAGATAAGGATTGAGAGGGAGCCTAGAATGAAGTACATGATAACAGAATACCAAAAGACTTTGACCGAGGTTCTCATATCAGAAGTTGGAATGGGAAACTACTTGCTATCCGCCCCATATGAAGAATCAGATGTAGAAGAGGTGCTGATGTTGCATACGATGCCAGTGGATGCTAAAACAGGGTCCAGTCTTGTTGAAGTCCTAACAGAATCAGTTGAGGAAGAAGAAGAATCTGAGGATAGACAGATCAGCTTACTGGACAATTTTCAGGATTTCATTAAGCAATGTGTAGAAAATCAAACTCACTTGGGAAGGAGGACAAGTTTTAAGGAGTTACTCCTGCCGAATTGGTGCAGAGTCCACAATGCTTCTCACTCAGAATTGGAGTGTTGCTTGTGTCAGACAGCAGTGAAAGAAGTGTACAAAAGCATAAATCCATCTCAGGAGGTTGGCACAGATGAACAGAGTCTGCAGGCAAAGTCTGAGAATCAGAAACCTGTTGTGGCTGTGAAAACCTCTATTACTGATAAACCAAAAGACAAAATGAAGAAGACCACCACTGCGGAATACTGGACTCTGAAGTTTGATGGATCTAAGTCCAAGCAAGGGGCTGGAGCTGGATTTGAATTGATAAGTCCCAAAGGTAAGAGTTTCTTCGCAGCTCATAGACTCCAATTTCATTGTACAAATAATGTGGCTGAATATGAAGCTTTAATTCACGGACTCCTTATGGCACTCAAGAAAAAGGTCAAGGTCCTACAAGTTTTTGGTGACTCAGAATTAGTGGTCAAACAAGTAAGAAAGCAGTATGCTTGCCACGACAGGAGAATGACCAACTATAGGCATAGAGTGTGGGACCTCATTGAGGGGTTCGACGCTTTTAATATCCAATTGATCCCAAGGAAGAAGAATCAAACTGCTGATTCTCTAGCTCAAGCGGCCAGTACTTTGCAGCCCCTGTCTTTGTCAGGATTGAAGAAGTTTACTGTTGAATTAACTCCTGTCCCGTCAGTCCCTGACAATGTGACTAATTTTCAGGTGTTTGAGGATGATAAGCATATCCTTGACTTTATCACGAACACGGATGTTTTTGCTTTACAGATCATTGACGAAACAGAACCTCAGGAAGCAGAATTGGATCTGGAAGGTGTGCTAAACTTGAAGTCCAATACTATTCCAAGAGGAATGGTACAGCTGGAGAGGATTTTCGATATGGACAAAATCAGAGATCAGGAACGGGAATCTAAGAAAGAATCTATCAGTGGGCAGTGTGACACTCACAATGTAGGCACTGAAGAAGATGTGAAGAATGTTTTCATTGGTAAGGTTTGTACACCTGAAGAAAGACAGGGAATAATCAGGGCCTTATACGATTTTCCAGACATAGTGGCCTGGGGTTATGAAGACTTGAAGACTTATGATACATCCATCATTACTCACACTATACCTCTCAAGCCAGGCGCTAAGCCTTTTAGACAGAGGCAGAGACCTATTAATGCGCTGTTGGAGCCACTCATACAGAAGGAAGTTCAGAAACTGCTCTCCGCTAGAATTATATTTCCTGTCAGGCATTCTACTTGGGTGGCAAACCTAGTGCCAGTTAGAAAAAAGAACGGTGAAATTAGGCTCTGTGTTGACTTCAGAAATCTGAACAGGTCATCTGAAAAGGATAATTATCCAGTTCCCTCGTTGGATGAAGTGTTGCAAGTGGTTAATGGATCGCAGATGATGTCCTTTCTGGACGGCTATTCAGGATATAATCATGTGATGGTCCAGTATGAGGACAGGCACAAGACTGCCTTTACGACCAAGTGGGGAACTTTCGCCTACAGGAGGATGCCATTCGGGCTTATCAATGCAGGAGCCACGTTTCAACGAGCTATGGATATCGCTTTCAAGGACATCATAGGGAAGTGCATTATTATTTACATGGATGATCTGACTGTTTTCTCCAAAAACAGAGGGGATCATATCTCAGATCTGCGTAAGGTGTTCCAGAAGTGCAGGGAATTCGGCATCTCTTTGAATCCCAAGAAGTGTATTTTCGGGGTCACAGAGGGCAAATTGTTAGGGCACGTAATATCAGAAAAGGGCATTGCTATAGATCCAGAGAGGGTGGAAGCCATCCTAAGAATTCAGCCGCCTGCTAGCAAGAAAGAGATGAAATCTTTCTTTGGTAAGATTAATTTTGTCAGGAAATTCATCACTGGATTTGCTGAGATTGTCAAGCCACTAAATGCCATGTTAAAACAAGATGCCAAGATCGAGTGGACCACAGAAGCGAAGCAGTCCTTTGCAGAGATTAAGAGAGCCATTGCTGATGCTCCAGTGTTGGTGAGTCCAGACTATAGTAAACCGTTCTATATTTATTCCTTTGCTTTAGACCACTCATGTGCTGGAATGCTGACACAAAAGTCTGATAAGGGGAATGAGCATCCTATCGCTTTCATGAGCATGCCATTGAAGGATGCTGAGTTGAAATACCCATATGTGGAGAAGCAGGCATATGCCCTTGTTCGAGCAGTAAAGAAATTTAGGCACTATATCCTCAGAAACAAGGTGTTTGCAATTGTTCCTGATTCTGCAGTTAAGTTATTGCTGATGCAGAATGAGTTAGGGGAGCGCAGAGCTAAATGGGTAACCATGCTACAGGAGTATGACATTGAGATCCAGCCCATGAGGCTTGTAAGAGGACAGGGACTCACCCAGACCATGGCAGAGATAGGTCCTGAATTGTCTGTCTGTAATTATGACGTTGGAGCGGTTTCACCGGATGGTTGGTATGAAGATATAGTTTATTATTTGCTGAATCAGCGAGCTCCTGATCGTTTAAATGCAGTACAGAGGCGGGCCTTGAGACTGAAAAGTGATGGTTTCATGCTGAAAGGAGCCGTCCTATACAAGAAGAATCACAAAGGTATTTACTTAAGGTGCCTTGGAAAACAGGAAGCAGAAAGAGTAATAAATGAGTTTCATGAGAAATATGGCACCGGTCACGGTTCTGCTATTGCTACTACGAACCAGATTTTACGGGCGGGATACTACTGGCCTACACTATTCAAGGATGTTCATCATCATGTTCGGACCTGTCACACTTGTCAAGCTGCAGCGACACGGGAAAGGTGTGCAGCGCTCCCGCTCCAGTCTGTTATTGAGGTAAAACCTTTTGCTCAATGGGGTATGGATTTCATCGGCCCCATCAATCCACCATCTTCTGCTGGACACAGGTATATTCTCACCATTACTGATTATTTTACAAGGTGGACTGAAGCATTTGCTTGTAGACAGTGTACATCAGAAGTAGTAATCGATTTCTTAGAATCTGCCATTCTCAATCGGTTTGGATGTCCCATTGCTGTTGTGTGTGATAATGGTCCCGCCTTTGCATCTTTGAAATTCTCAAACTGGGCTTTTGATCATGGCATTGTTGTTAAGTTTGCATCTAATTATTATCCCCAGGGGAATGGTCTAGCTGAATCCTCTAATAAGAACCTGTTGACTGTTATCCGAAAACTGTTAGAGAGGAACCCAAAGGATTGGCATACCCAGCTTAGGTTTGCTCTTTGGGCCGATCGTACTCGGGTTAAGTCCTCCATTGGTACCTCTCCTTATCATTTAGTGTACGGTCTGGAACCAGTTTTCCCTATCCAGCTTAAAATCCCAACTCTGCAGTTTATCAACCAGTTTTATGATGAGGGTGATAGAAGGGAAGCGAGATTAGCTGAATTATTGCATCTTGAGGAAAAACGGGATAATGCCCTTGAAAGATTCGCCAAACATCAGGGGGTAGTCAAGCGATGGTTTGACAAGAGAGCTAAGGTCAAAGCCTTTAGGATTTCTGACCTTGTTCTGTATTGGGATAAGCCGCATGATCAGAAGGGTAGCCATGGTAAGTTTGATAGATTATGGCTTGGTCCTTACCAGATTGCTGAAATTCTGGGAGATAATGCCTTCCGTCTGAGGACTCTCACGGGAGAGGACATGCCACTGCCTGTTAATGGGCAGTATCTTAAACATTATTTCCAGTCTTGAGCTGTTCTCAGCTCTTTCCCCTGTAAATAGTTAGTTAGGTTGCTTTCTTTGCTTGTTTGTTTGTTTTGGTTTGGGTGGGTTTCCCTTTCGCTTTGCTGGTTTTGTTTGGTTAGGGTAGGTCTGCTTTGGTTTGTTTGTTTTGCTTTGCGTTGCTCTTGCTTTTGGTCTTATCTCCTTGTGGGATTGTGGGTGCATCTGTATGATAATGGTGACAAAGCAGGTCCAATGTTTCTGATATTTCCCTTACAAACTTTAATCTTTTTTCCAGAATGTTATGGTATGAATTCCGTTGCCTATGTCACTTGTCCTTGTGGTAAGGCGAAGATTTTCTGGTCACTCTGCACAGGAATGTATTGGGGTCTTATACCTTTAATCTTTAAATATACCTGAAGTCGTAAAAGGCCCTTATAAGGTCTGGACAGGTGAAAAATCTTTTTCTGCTCTAGTGCCACTGTGGTTCTCAGCCCTGAGTGTGAACTTCACTGTTCACAGGTTGAATAAGTTGAGTAAAAGAAATATTCGTAAAAAAAAAAAAAGAGAAAAGAAAAGAAAAGAAATGTATATGGCAAGTCCTGAGGTTTGAATTCAACTCATCCGGGGGATCTGAATATCTCTACCGGGGCTATAGA
>VDFB02286805.1:0-10976 GCA_007258455.2 Sequoia sempervirens
GCCAAATTCCCACTCGTGGGAGTTCGTTTCGGTGAGGGTTTCCCTAGTAGTCTCGACACTATCTGAAGCATGTACTTGCTCATTTGAAAGTCCAGAGGTACGTTGATCATCATTGTCGAGTGATCCAAACCCTAATCCATGATATTTCAGAATTTGAAAAGTTTCTATGGGTTCCCTTCGGCCAATTTTATTTCTTCCTAGGCCACTAGTACCATCGTAGCCTTTAGCCTTCATGATGTCATAACCTTTGCCATATCTTTGAATTGGTAACAGGGGTAGTGTGACAGTATCCTTATACATCCAGCCTATAATGTCAGTAAGGTCTTCCTTACTCATGTCTCCTCACTTGATAAAAACTGTTTTCGGTGGAACTTTAAAAATTTCCTGAGGTTCCATTCTGAAACATGGCCGACCATAGTCCTTTGGAGACCTAGGCATTGTTGTTATGTTGTATGTTGTGTGTAGTTTGAATTCTCCACAACCGAGGTCCTGGATTTTGACAGTGGATTCAGTCTTAGGGCTAGTGGAAGGTGGTGGTATGGTGGAAGACATGGATGGAGTGGATGTGGAAGATGGCGTGAGTGTGGATGGGTCAATATATTTGGATGACGAGGAGCCAGGTGCTTCTCAGTTAATAGGAACTCAGTTTTCAGAGATACCCCTTAAGTTTTATAATATTGGAAAGGGTCAGGGTCTCCATATATGGTTATTTCCGTGCCGTCAAATGGAAACTTTAGGCACTAGTGGTATGTGGACAGAACGGCTTTTAAGGTGTGAATCCATGGATGGCCTAGTAAGATGTTATATGGTAGTTCCAAATCTAGGACCTGGCAGGTTGTGTCCATAATGACCAGTCCCACTCTGATTGGGAGAGAGATAACGCCCCATGAAGAGGATTCCTCATTATCATATGCTTTGATCACTATACTCTTCATTGGGTCTACGCACGCATCAGAGAACCCTAGAGCCTTAACCAGTTTGAGAGAGCATATATTCAATCCTACTCCACCATCTACTAAAACCTGTCTAACTTTGTGCTTGTGGACAAAAGTTTCTATGTGCAATGCATCATTGTGGTTGGTTTTAGGTGATGAGTAATCTTGATCCAAGAAGGTGACATGGTGAGGCATAGTGAGATATCCCACCATGGTTTCAAATTGATTGACATTGATGTCCTTGGGGACCTACGACTCTAGCAGGGTTTTATCTAGGATATCTTTGTGTGCGGGAGAGATACGAAGCAGCTTGAGTATAGAGATTTGTGCGGGAGTCTTTCCTAGCTGGTCGATGAGGTTGAACTGACTTTTGGGTTTCCATTGCTTTGTGGTCGGGACAGGTTCTGGCTGTTTAGCAGATGGGACAGGTTGTGACTATTTAGCAGATGGGCCCAGTATGGTGATTTTCGCTTGTCTAGCGGTAGGTGGACCAGCTATAGTGACTTTGCCACTGTGAGTAATAGCATTACATTGGGGTGCTCTCCTGACGGTAATGGTATTGATGTATTCATTATCAGTGTGGACATTGTTTATAATAGGTCCACCAGAATAGTCATACTTGACTTGGGCAAAGCTAGCTTGATTATTGTGCATCTGTGGTCCTGATGTGGAAGCATTATGAGAACCATGGTCCTGTAGTGGATTCTTAGATAGTATGATCTGAATTGGAGGCAAACTAAGATCCACCTACTTCAATGACATGACTCTCAATGAGATATTGTATTAGGTTTTTCAATTGTTGACAGTTAGAGGTTGTATGTCCTTTTCCTCGATGGCATTCACAAAATGCATTGTCATTCCACCATGCTGGTTTGAATTGTCTTGGATCATATGGTTTTGGTTCTTGGAGTGTAATGACCCCATTTTGGATACATTTCTTAAGGACTTCTTCAATGGGTTCATCCAAAGGAGTGTATGTGCAACCTTTGGGAAATTGTCTCGTTTGATGGTATTGTCCCTGGTTATTTTGACTGTTCTGATTGTTGAAAGGGACATTAGGAGGGGGTGTCGATGTTGTTGTTGGTTGGTGTTGTTGTTGAACCCCTTTTAGGGCTAGTACAGGACCCACAACGTTTGTAGTCTTGGCATCAACAACACCGTCATTTGTAACGTGCTTATTTTTAATCTAGTATTTATTCTTGTCAGTGGTTGGATTGACATTTGTGTTTTTGGAACCATATCACAATTCTCCCTTTGCAATAAGGGCTTTCTCAATCTGGACCCCTTTTTCAACTAAGTCTATGAAGTTTGTGCAACAATGTACTTGCAATGCATATTTTAGGGGCCCAAGAAGTGTTTGCATGAACATGTCAACCTTTTCCCTTTCAGGTATAACAATAGGACATCTACTAGCTAGACTTCTCCATTTCTGAAAGAATGGGATGAAAGTCTCACCAACATCCTCTTGTGTGAGATTGCACAAGCTAGTGATGGAGGTGTCCATGTCGATGTTGTACGCATAGTTTTTGATGAATTTTTGTTTAAGCTCATCCCATGTCTAGATATCCTTTTGTGTGGAAAGCCATTCAAGGGCTTGACCCGCCAGACTTTTATAAAAAAGTCTCATCAAGTATGTTTGTTCATAGGCGATGTCCATACAATTGGTTGCAAATTCACGAACATGTTCAATGGGGTTTGTCTTGCCTCTGTATTTTGTAAAATTTGGTGACACATATCTTGGAGGAAATGGAGGCATGTATATGCTCATGTCGAATGGGTATACATTTAATTCATATGATATTTCTGATTTCTGGCCTAAAATGTAAAGGTTTTGAATAGTTTTTTCTAAACCCATCATTCTTGTTTGGAGGGCATCCATAGTAGGGTCATTTATGTTTCCGTATGTTGGATTTCCTGGTACACCATAGGTCCCTGTTTGTTTTGCATGAATATTGGTGTATTGTGGCGATGTGGATTGTTGTGATATGTATGATGTGTGTGGATTGACGTGTTGTTGATATTGAAAGTTATGATTGGGTGCATGTTGGTGAGTATGAATGTTAGATGAGTAGGTTGGGATGTGTCCCCCAGTCATGTGTGTCATTATTTGGGGAATGTGATGACCATGAACGTTATGATGTGTTAATGGTGCCATGGGTTGCGTTATTTGGCCACCTTGTGCAAATTGTTGGGTTTGCACAAGGGGAATGTTTGGATTTGTACCTTGGGAGGCAATGACATGTGACTATGTTGTCATGTTAATGTTTGGTTGTTGTCCTTGGATAGAAATGCGTCCCTTTCCCCCTCCCAAAGGATTTTGTGAAATACCACTGAGCGGATATGTCAAAGGTGTACTCATGGTAGTAGATGGAGCTATCAAGGGGGGATTGTTGTGACTTGATGATGCCCCCATGGAATTTACTATCGTGGTATTTTTTGTCATGGTATTTATGGTGTTGGAGGTGTTTGGGATGTTGGATGTAGCATGCACTGTCATTGTGGTGTCAAAGGAAGTATTGCTTGTATTGTTTGGAGGTTGACCACTATGTGACATGTTATGTGTGTTTTTGTTATTAGGGTTAGGAGGTGTCACATTTATTGTGTTAATGTCAAATCCTTGAGGTAATTCGGCTCCTTCACTCAAGAGTATATCCAAGAATCTGTCTTTGTCGTGACAAACCATTGTTTCAACGAAGTGAGAGGCCTCTGGGTTTTGTGCTATTGCCTCTATGTTTTCCTCAAGTATTTGACCGTATTTATCTCTTTGCAAGAAGAGTTCAAATGTACCATTTGATGAGGTTTGCATTGTCACTGGAGGTGGATCGTTTGGATTGGAAAATGGATCATAAAAGGTCCAGTTTGGATTATCGACAATAGACATGGGGTCTTGCCGAGAGTTTGCCATTTGTTGTTGTTGTTTTTGAAGTTTGGTTTCCACCATAAATGATATTGCTCAAATGGGAATGACAACTAATAATGATGATATTATGCAAGATCTAAGTTCAAAATGATGACTAGGATGACTAATGTTTTGAATTTTTGTAAATAGGATATGCAATGTGAAGACTTAAAATGCAATGTAAGACAAGGGTATCTAAGCACTTCTAAGCTCAAAATTTGTTTTCGATTTTGGTTACTAGAGGACTTTGTTGAAAATGACAAGGTGACAAGGTGAAAATGACTAGTGAATTTTCCTAACTAGACTTTTGAGTTGGAACATCCACAAAAGAGGACAATGACTGAAAAGGGGTTTGATAACTTAGTCCAAAAGAGCCTAGTTTTGAAAACAATGATGTTGCAAGTTGTGTTGAGGTTTACCTAATCCTAAAGATGCAAAAATGTGAACCTAGGGACAACCTAATGTCAAATGTATGCAACTAAAATAATGAAGGATGCAACCTATGGCAATGAATGCAAACTAGTGGTCAAGACTTTGAGCAATTTCAAGTTTGGTTTCTGACAGAATCTTCTAGGAAACAGTGTTTGACAGATTATTGACAAGATGAAGACTTCGGATTTGACTTTGGATGAAGTTTTAAATAGTGACAGGAAAATGCATCATTTCAGATGTCAGTTGCGTCATGGTTTTGCGAATGCGGCTCAAGTTTAGCAGATGCGACTCAGAAACAAACAAGTGCGACTCGGTTTATCAGATGCGACTCGATGACAGTCAGTTGCGTTTCAGTTTTGCACATGTGGATCTGCAGTGTTCAGATGCGTTGCGACAAATACAGATGCGGCATTTTGAGTATCAACTACGGTTTAATAGAGCAATTGCGGTTCAAAAAATCAATTGTGGTTCAACAGATGCGACATAGTTTTGTTTCAAATTGATTTTCTTGTCATTTTGATTGCAAGTTTGATATGTTTGGTGTTGAATGTTTTGTTTGGAGCTATGATGAAACCAGAAAGCACTTGACAAACACAGTGTTTTGAAAAGTAACCAAACACACATCAGATAAGCACAATCCTAGGTTAGGCTATGACAGTATTCGCTAGATTCCACGCGGGTTTCCCCAACCGCATATCTGTAGCGTGTGGTCCCGAGGCTTGGTGAGCGGGCTCCCCTTATAGTGCACTCTCTTCTCGGGCCAACCAAGCTTCCAGCCCCATGAAACTCCCATGGTAGGCTAATCACCTCTACTACAAAGCTAGAAAGTGTGGATGCCTTCACATTGACCGGTGCTGCGCTAGCAAATAGAAGGTTTTTGGCTACTAAACAATGGTGTTTAATTCGGGACCCCCGTTCAAGTGGCCATACATGGGGTGCAAGATTAATTTATGATTAGGAGGCACTCCAACCTGAAGAGGTTAAGCTCGAGTTTAAGGGAGTACAACTCAAGTACGTATGACACATCACAAGCAACCTTAGGTTTTCCTTAAGGTTTACATTCATATACTAGTCGAGGGGAGTAGCTTGGCTTTAGCTCCGTTGCTGGTTTGAGTCACGTTGGGGTGATGAAATCCCCAGGCAGGCCCAATTTCTAGAGTTGGTAACCGTTTCTCTTACACCCAAGATCGCTCGAAAGTGCGAGGGGAGAGGATACTCCGATATACCAAGTCAAGGTAATAACAAATAAAAATGGGTCTAGTTTTCTGATCACGAGGTTTTCACCAAGTGAGAGCATACTCACCTACCATCTTGCAAACACAATCAAGCAAAGAAGACATGAATGTTCTTTTTATGTGCACCAAAGTTAAATGTTTGCTAATCTATGAAAAACAAGGACAATGTTTGCTTTATTCCGTCTTTGACATTCGAATCTACAGACAAAAGATTAGTAGTTTCTTTATTAAATGATCTTCGACACACAAATAGTAACCGCCACACACTGCAAATGGAGATTAGTAACAAAAAAATCTAAGCTAGCTAACATGCAGAAATGAAAAACCAGGAAATAAGAGGACCAGAAAAACCTGAAAAAAACTAGCAACCAAAAAACCCTAAAATCTAAAAATCAGAATGCCAAAAATGAAAGAAAATCTTTACCAGTCAAATGCGGCACGACAGAGTAGATGCGTCATTCAGGACTTCGAATGCGGCACGACAGAGCAGATGCGTCGTTCAAGATATCGATTGCGGCTTATCAAAGCGTTTGTGGCTTTTGTGTTGGCGAATGAGTCACGATGCATCAAATGCGTCACGATTTTAAAAAAAAAGCGGTTGCATCACTCTGTACCTGTACCTTCAAAAATAGCAAAAAACACAAAACCGTAAGGAAATAAAAGCAAATAACAGAGTCGTGTTCACGTCAGGTTCACCAAATGTATCTATGGAAAATTGGATTGTTAGCTTATTAGATAATAAACATCAAAATCCCATGAAGTAACAAAGCACAAAGGAAATAAACATGAAAATAAAAGGAACAATGTTACCAGAAATCTTCATCTTCCATGGTTCACCTTTGTTACACCTTCTAGTTTGCAGCAAATCGGATGAGGCCCTCAGATTTCAAATGAGCAACCTAAAGTAATGTCTAAGCCCTATGCAAATGTTGAAGGATTTGATAGAATAATACCTATGTCTATGACAATATGCTAAATGAAAATAATAATTACCAATGCTAAAATGACTATAATGCCTAAATTCGAAAATGAAGTTGTTAGATCCTAAAATTATGAGCAAAATTGTCTTTTATAGAAAACACAATTTTGAGTGGATGGGTGAGATTAAATTCTAAGAAAGACCTAGAATGAGAGGTCCAGATTAAACCTGAGAATCCCTAATTAGGGTTAGGAAAAATTTATTAATCAAATGGTCAAGATAAAACCTTAGATAATCAGATTGACGGTGGAGAATAAATGAGACAAATTAAATAGAAAATAAAGATTTTTAATCGAAAGATAAAAGATTAATACGATTTGCAAGATTGAAAAATCAAGAAGAAAAGGTGGCCGGGAATCAGTTGGAAAATCAAGAATGCCGTTACTTGATTTTTAGAAGATTAATTATAATTTGAATTAAATTAATTCAAATTATGGATTTATGAATAATAAATAATCTTTTAGGATTATTTACCAAATGGGCCAAACAGAGTTAAGATTGTGATGACATTTTAAATAATTGATTTATTATTTAAAATGAGAGAATAATTAAATTGGCAATTAAAATAATTAAATTTAATTATTTAATTTAGAGAAGATAAGATAATTAATTAAATAGAATTAATCAATTTATTTAATTAAAGACGATTAATTAACATATTAAATAAATAAATAAACTTATTTATTTAATAATCGGGAAAATATATGACAAGGGGAATTAAATAAATTCAAAATTTTATTTAATTAAAGACTTTCAACTTGAGTGTGATGTATTTTTTAAATAAATAGAATTTGTTTTATTTAATAATCATAGAGAATACAAAGGACATGAAATTAATTAAATGGTGCCAAGATTATTTAATCAATAGTCGAATGTGGATAAGGACATTAAATGTGTAATTATGCTAGGGGCCAGTGGTAAAAAAGAAGCTTGCAGGCTAGGTCATTTTTAGGTGTCTCGGATACAAGTCTTCAGAACATTCTCTCCTCACTCAACACTTGGATGCCTAACTCTCCCAATTTCACCCCTTTTTATACAATTTTTTTTCCCATTTTGGTTTATAACCAAATGATTACAAAATCAACCATATCCCCTTTACAAAGTAAAGATATTTGAAAATCCCCCCTAAAAACCACTTATTCCCTCATATAATCTTCTTTAAAAATCTTTATAATCTTTATAGCCCCTTAATATTTTATTTTTCGGGCTTTAGGAGGTTTATTTTAACCTCTTTAATAGATTAGAGGATTTGAAATTTTAAATATATGGTTGAAAATTTAAAAATAAGGGGTTTTTTGGTTTGGAGGCTTCAACAAAACCATAAAATGCCAATATGGTTTCAAAGCCATTCAATGGCTCATTGGTAGATAGACATTTTGGTGGCGAGGTGGTCGGGAGGTCGACCCCCACCACCATTCATTTTAAAACCAAATTCATCTATTTTAAACAACAAAAGAAACCCATGATCATACTTGTTAGCACATAATGCACTGGTGCAATGGCTATGTGGGCTGCTAGCGGACAAGAGGTGGGGGGTTTGAATCCCCCCACATACAATTTTACCAAACATTTGAATGGACTAACCCATGCCAAAGGAAATAATTCAAGACCACATGGTACAACATGATTCATTGAACATTACACGCTAGCTGCCATGAGTCTGCCACATAATCTATACAGTCACCGTACAGAGCCATGTCACCTATCCAGTCACACATACAAAATGCCACTTGTCGCTTCTTGATTGGTCCTTGTCATTTCTATATAGTACAGTCTACAATGTCAGCATCCATATGGTTGGTCAACCCTAGGTACCTGCAACTTTGACTTTGTGTAACTTGCACTTACAAGCTCAAAATTTGACCAAATTAACACCATTGGAAAGGTCTCGACGAGCTCTTCAACTTGATGCCAGTTCCTTTGAATTTAGAGATAGTGATTTTTTTTCCTTTCTTGATGGCCTTAGGTGCCTATTTGACCCATACCTTTGACTGACCGTATCTTGGGTGTATGAACTCCTTTTGAGCCTATTCAAGTTGCATTGGACTCAGAATTTTAGGTACTTTGATCTGGAAATTATTAATAGAGCATATGGTACACTTCAATTTTTGACCTCGAGTATCCCCCTAGATCACCTAAGAGAAAAAAAAGACTTTGATGGGGAAATTCTCAAATTTTATGGAGCTTAAGAATACTTTTTCTAGACCTAAAGATATCTATGGGGTCCCTCCATAAAAACCTCTCTCATTTTTTTTCAAATTTATGTCATTTGACCATACAAAGAAAAATTGGTTCTTGCAAATTATCTCAATAGCATTAGTGTATTATTGCCTAGATCTATATTATATGTTCTTATAATTATGGGGCTAAAAAACTATGCCAAAACATTGGGATGGGTAGATGAATTCTAGGGTAGGATCCATTTCATTTCCCAAGAGTCTTGATCCATCTAGGCTACACAATTTTAGCAAAGTCTCTTAAGAGACCTAAGAGAAAAAACTATAAAACTTTGATGGAGTAGTTCTTGGAGTTCATGGGGCATAGGAATGTTCTATCTAGACCTATAAGTGGTTCTTGGGGCCATCCACAATAATATCTCTCTATTTTTTCAATTCAATAGTATTTGACTATGTGAAGAATGAATGCATTCTTGTAAAATACCTCATTTAGATTTAACACAATGTTTCTAATAGACATATTTTATATTATTTACATAATGGGGCTAAGATTAATATGTGAAAATTTTTAGATAGGTAGGTGAATGATAGGATAGGACCCACTTTATTTCTCAAGGATCGCGATTCATCCAAGCTACATGGTTTCAATAAAGTCTCATAAAAGTTAAAATTTGTAAACTTTGATGGGGTAGTTCTTAGAGTTTTTGGGGCCTAATAATTTTTCATCTAGTCCTATAGGTGGTTTGAGGGTCCCTCCATAATAAAATCTCTCATTTTTTGTAAGTTTAATGACATTTGACTATGCTAATAATTAATTTATTCTTGCAAAATGTCTTATATACATTTAGCATAATGTTTCCAAAAGCCATATTTTATGTTCTTCACATCACAGATAAAAAAATATTACACTAAAACATCACTATGGGTGGGTTAATGTTATGGGAGGACACATTTTTTCTCTAGAGGTCTCAATCCTCTCAAGCTACAAGGTTCTATCAAAGTCCCTTAATAGACCTAAGAGAAAGAAAATGTCAAACTTTGATGGATCAGTTAGATCTAAGTTTATGGGGCCTGAAAATGTCCCATTTGGACCCAAAACTAGATGTGGAGTCCCTCCATAATAAGAATCTTATTTTATCAACTCAAAAATATTTTATCATGCCAAGAATGAATACATTTTTATAAAATGTCATATTTGCACTCAATAAAATGTTGCCAAGAGGCAGATTTTGTGTTCTTCATGTCATGGCACAAAACTAAATAAACTAGAGTATTAGGGAGGGTAAATTAATTCTAAGAGAGGTATCACACCTTATAGGCAATAGAGTTATATCAAACTCTCTTTAGAAACTTGAGAGTAAGAAACTAACAAACTTTGATAGAGTAGCTCTCAAAGTTTGTAGGTCCTAGGAATGTTATATCTAGAAATAAATATAGATATAGAGTTCCTCCATATTTGTTGAGAAAATGTGTCTCAACCTTGCAATTATATAAGGTTTATTGTTAATAGGATGTATACATTTATATATATATATATATATATTTCCTAGTTACACCGATAGGTGTATACAATGGTAGCAATGAGCAAAATGTGAGCATGTTAAATTTTTTAAGAAACTCCTAAAATGGTCAACATACATTGAATAATGATATATTGTAAATATGGACCATTCATTATTATGTTTTAGATATAATGGTGGATATTTTTTTGGCCTATCTTTCCCTAGAATGTCACCCTATTTTATTAAGGTGTTGTATTATAGTTGTGGTAGAAGGTGATATATTATAAGAGTCTAATAGCGATTGTGTTTTCTCTTGATCTTTGGTGATGATACTCCTATGAGAAGCTTGCTCTACAAGTATATTGTAATCTTTGTGATTTTTGCATAATATATTGGATGGCTTTTCGAGTGTGGGGATTTTCTCTCGAAAGGGTTTTCCCCATGCAAATCATTGTGTCATGGTGTGCATGATATCTATGTTTATTATTTTTAAGTTTATGTAACTTTTAAAGATTTGTAATTTTTTGAATTAGTCTCCTCTCAATATTAGTGTAGGAAGTTGTTCCACTACCTTAGCTTCCTTCCAAGTAGTATCAAAGCTTGATCACCTTTGGTTTCAGTTGTGGGTTGTTGGGTTTTTGAGCTAATCTAGATTTGAGTGGTAGCTTGTGAAGATTTTACTTTGTGATCTTATTGTAGGAATTTTCAAATGGAAAGTTCATCAAGGAGAATAGAGGTGGAGAAATTTTTTGGAAATAATTTTGAGATGTGGAAGCTAAATATGGAGGATCTATTGATAGTACGATATATATGGGAT
>VDFB02286806.1:0-30458 GCA_007258455.2 Sequoia sempervirens
TTGTTTCCAATTTTCTTGTTTTGTTGCCAAAACTTTGGTTTGTCCCCACTATTGTAATTTTTGGAGGATTTTGATAAGTTGTTTGCATTGTATATCTTGATGAATTCTCTCTTGAATAAAGCCTCTTTGATTTTAATCCCATTTTCAATCAACTTTTCAAAGGTTGGTGGACATTGCAACTCCAATCTCTAACTCATTTCGTCATTTAGATTGTCAATAAATATTTCTATCTTTTCCTTTTTAGGTATAGGATGAGAATATCATGCAAATAACCTTTTCCATTTTTGTAAGAATACAAGGAATGATTCACCCTTCTTTTGTTTCAAGTTACAAATATCTTTCATGGTGATGTCATGTAAAATATTGTAAGAATATAGGGTGATGAACTTTTTGACCAACTCCTCAAATGTGTTAATTGGTGGGGTGAGTTTGGAGAACCATTCAAGACATTGGCCACCTAGACTTCATGGGAATAATCTCATTAAGTATGTTTCCTCATATGAAAATTCAAGACTCATGGTTCTAAATTCCACCACATGGTCTATCAGATCAAGTTTTTCATTGTATTTTTCATATTTCGGGAATTCACAATGTTTTGGAAAGGGGATTATGTGGATATTGTGATCAAACATATATGGAAAAATGTCTTGGATCAAGTATCATTTCTAGGTTCCTCTTTGCATATTGATAATTTGTTGTTGAAGGTTATCCATTTGGTGAGTTAGGGAAACCACTTGTTCCATTTATTTTTTGAATTGTTTTGGAGGTGCTTTCAATTGATTCACATCAAAATCTTTGAGTAATTTGACACCTTGTTTAGCTAGCATAAGGAGGTACTTTTCTCCATTTCTTTCAAAAATATTTTCTAATAATTTGTGGAAGTTGGGGTCTTGTTCAACATGTTGGATGCCTTCCTCGGTTATTTCTTCCCCTTCAGTTTTGTTGAGTGCATGGAAAGGATTCTCTTTAGCCTTTATGATGGTGTTTTTTGTTTAACTATTTTGAGTTTCATTGATTTGAGTCTCAATGATTGGAGTTTCAATTTTTTTATTTTCAAGTCCTTTTTCCTTGAGTTTTTGTTTTTGTAACCTTGTTTGAATGGGCATACAGGTGTTATAGTTTTGAGTAAATTTTGATCTAAGTTTGGAAGAGTACCAAGGATTATAGCCAAGTTAAATAGAATGAAAAATTATAATGAGATCAAGTCTGATTTGACTATCTATCTCCATTTTTTGATGAGAGGATGATAAATCCTAATGATGAAATGAGATTAAGTTTGATTTGACTATCTATCTCCATTTTGTGATGAGAGGATGAAAAATCCTAATGATGAAGCTAGGCTTAATAATCAAAGGTGTGATAAGTTTGATTATTTTGACACATTGAGATGTTAGATCTTGGTTTAGGTTCAAAAATTCCACTTGTAGAGGTCAATTTTAACTATTTTAGATTCTAAGGTACCTATGGAATGATTCTAGAATTGAGAAAATTTTGAAATTTTGGTTCAAACTGTGAAACCAGACACAAATTTTCTTCCTATACGAGATGGTCAAATATTTGGAAATGTCTTGGATTTTGAAAATGGTAAATTGAATACAAGTTAGGATTGTTCTTTGAAGCTCTTTTGTAGAAATTGAATACCAATCTCTCTCTAAATTCATAGAGTGTTGAGAGACATTTTTCATGAGCTTTTGGACTAAGAACTTTGGACTTTGGTTTCCAGATTTTAATCTTTCATGAAATCATTTGATAAAGCACATGTTTAGACTTTGTTGTACCCGAGGAATGATTTTGGATTGAAAAATATTTTGATTTCTAGTTCAAACTATGAAATCAAAGAAAATTTTAACTCTTGGGTTTTTCATTTAATGGATGCAATAAATCAAAGCCCAGATGCACTAAAAGACTTGAAAGATGTGCTAAACTAGAGGACAAATGTGCTAGAAAATTACATAGATGTGCTATAAGATTTCTTGAATGTGCTAAAATAAAGGATCAATGCACCACAGTATAATAGAGGGTAAATGTGATTGAAAAATGCACAGACACACTAGAAAAAAGGATAGATGTGCCAATTTTTGCACAGACGTGCTAAAATATTGACTATATGTACTAGCACAAAGGACAAATGTGCTAGAGTTTTGCATAGATGCACTATAATAGTAGTTGGATGTACTAATAGATTTCACCTATGCACTAGAAGATGCAATAGATGTGTTGAACTATGAAACGATGTAGTTTGTTGATTTTTTATTTTTTTTTGAATCAAGGTTTTCACTTTCCACATGTGATATTTTTGTTTGAAATTGGTTCAAAAACACATTGGTAAAGACACATCAAGCATGTACAAACTTAGGCTATCTAGGACTATATTTGTTGAATTCCCACTTGGATTTTACTCCAACTATGCTTACTTATAGTGGATGATTAGATACTTGACCCCACTGGCTCCCCTCCACAACACTCACTTCTATGGGGTAGCCAAGCATTAATTCCCATGAATCTCCCATGACATATTTTTCATCTCTACTAAAAGCCACAAGAATGTGGGACAACTTTAGACCAATCATTCTTGCACCAACAAATAGATTAAATATTTTTTCCTTGCTACAACAAAGGGTTTTAATATAGGCATTCCATTCATGGGGTATCATCCATGTGGCAATAGACCATTGCTTCCCTTCTTCTCAGAACAATCCTCATGATACTTGAACTTTCCCCAAGTACCCACATTTATATCCTAGTTGGAAGTCACTTGGATTTAGTGTGTTACTGGTTGGGTCGTTCCCTTGGGTGATTACTTTTTCCCACAAGGAAGATCCTCTATGGATAAAAAAAGGTGAGCAAGTACATCTATAGCTAAACCAATCTTTTTTGTGTGTGAACAAAGAGAGAACACATGTGATATGCTCAATTCACACTCGCAAAAAAAAGTGAATGGGTTTGGCTTTTTTGTCACCTAGTTAAGGGGAGAGCATATGCCTACCATTCATCAAGCATGAAAGACATGGTGTTTTTTTATCCTTCCTAATTATGCTAGATTCCTATCTTAAACAAAAGAAAGCATTTAAATAGCTCCAACCCCTACATAAATAATTATTATTTTGATAAATTTGTCTTTGACCAACGTATATAAGTACCTACAAGCAAAAAACACAAATTAGTTCTTAAATTTTGTAATTTTAACCCAATGTGCCAAAACAGTCATCGCATGTGCTAAAACATCAATGTGCTACAAGAACTAACCAATGCGCTAAAAAAACTACTATATGTGCTAAAAGACCAGCCGAATGCACTTAGGCAGATACTAAATGCACTAAAAGAACACCCTAATGTGATAAAATAGATATTGAATGCACTATAGAAAAAATTGAATGTGCTAAAATACTCCTTGTATGTGCTAGAATATTTGTTGGATGCCCTGATAGAAATGTTTTATGTGTTGAAATAGACCCTATATGCACTAAAATATTCCTTGAATGCACCAAAAAAAAAGTCATATGCACTAAAAGAATTCATGGTTGCACTAAAATGTCACATCCAACCTATTTAAATGAAATTTTCTAGAAAATTGTTAGAGTATGGGGTCTGGCCCCATGGTGGGCACCATTTTGTGTGTGTGTGAAATGTGGAAATTATTAGTAAATCAACACAAACCTTAAAGAAACAAATTATATCAAAGATTTGAAATAAGTAAACTACTCTATTTTGTAGCTAAATAAATCTTTTAAGAACATTTGATTGTCCTCTATTCCCAATGGTTTATTAAACCATTTGGTGCTCAGATTTCTTTGTGCACTATGGTTGTTAAAATTGAAACTTAGGAAATGATACAATATTCAACATGCAAGCCAATTAAGTTCCTAAATGAAACTATACGATGGAAAGGATACTGGATACTATGATGAATGAATGATGGTGCTAGATTATTCAAGGTAGATACTATGGTATTGAAATAGGATGATACTCCATATGCTCAAATGCTAACTATGAATATGTTAATCTAAAATGAAAGTATGATGGAAAGGATGAAATGAAAGTATGTTGGAAAGGATGACATAAAATACAACTATGAAGCAAAAAGTGATTCTAAGATCTAACTATGATGCAAACATGATATAAAATGTAACTATAAGGCTGCAAAATGCGCCAACACTCAAACAATGTTCCTGCATGATAACTCTACTCAAATGTGGATGCAAAATACAATGGAAAAGGGTTATATTTATAGGCTTTTCCAAGCATCTTGTGAGGTGGTAACAATCGACAGTCCAGATTCAAACAAGAGGGATGAATGGTGGAGATAAAGAGAATCAAGAATGTGTTCCCTTGACCAAAGACAACATGCCAAATGGATGGAGGAATCTCTTGACCAAAGGTAACATGCCAAATGGATAGAAGACCAAAGTGTGGGAAGAAAAGACCGTGTGTTTGAAAATTGGTTGAAGAAGTGTGTGAGGAATAAGCCATGTGTTTGAAAATAATTCTAATTTAAAAATTAGAATTATTTAATTTCATGTGACCTTGGTGAGGTGGCATAAAAAATTGTAGACATGTGCTTGAATTCTTAATCATTATTAGTGAAACTTAATTAAATAAAACAAACTTATGAGTTTTTTTTATTTAATTAAATTAGAAGAATATGATTTTAGATTTGAAGAATTAAAGAATATGAACAATATAAATAAATTGAGAATTTATTTATACATAGTTGAATATTAAATAAATAACTAGTATTTAATTAATTAAATTTCATGACCAATTTTAGGTGTATACAAAACTATACAAAATTAACATACAAACTTTAAAAATTACAAAAAATAGTTAAATTTGAAATGAACATGCAAATTTGCTTAAATAGTATTTGCATACATATACATACACATACATATACATTGAGTGAGTTTGAGCATGTGCATACAAAATTAAAAATTCAACATGTACATACATTTAAAATAAAATCATGACCCCACATGGTTGCATTCATCACGTGTTCAGCTAGGCTAATGTGCATGCCTTAAAGAGAGGAGTTTCCAAGGGTTGGATCCCTGGGACTGTATGCGTTTTAATGCAGTAATGTACATGCTTTAGAAATGGAAGCGGAGACGTTCAAAAGGCTCGTTTTAAGTAATCCTAGTGCATATGCAATACATATACATGCAATACATACGCACATGCAGTAAATGCATGTATATATATGTATATGTATATGTAATATATATATATATATATAATATATGCTCATGTATAATAATAATATGTATATGTATGGTGGATGGACATAAAGATGTATGCCTAATTATAGGATTCATGTATGCATGCAGCCATATATATGTATATGTATATGTATGTATATATCATATATATATATATATATATATATATATATATATATATATTTCTCTCTTTTCTCTCTCATATATATATATATATATATATATATACATACATATATATGCTTGAATGGAGACATAAAATGTAATACCTAATTCTCAAATTCATCATTAGTTGTGGTCATGTCACTAAATATCCATTAAGGACGAGATGTGATTTAACATTCGAGATCCATTTGTCTTAGTTTAGAAACCATTGTCTCTACTGCCATCCTCTTCATTTCTTTGTGTTTTGATTTTTAGAATAATAAGTTCTCCTCTCCTCTAGCCATTTTTGATGCTCATCTAAGATCCCATCCATAGCCCTGACAACATCAACAATGGTTTGCATCCTAGATGCAAACATCCTCACAAGTAGTGTGACACATTCTTCATTTTGAACAATGTTGATTTGATCTTGGATGGTTCTAACATTGGCATTGATTCATGTTTACAAATGAGCACCATCAATTTCAGGTGGTGGAGGTGGGGGTTTGGGTATGTGCAAGATCATGATGGGCCAAAAAGTGGCGATATGATGGGTATGTGTAGGGTATGTGGCTGATGACTTTTTTTAACCCAAAATTGATGAAATGAAAAGGGATTTTAAAGGAGATTCTTGGCTTTCCAGAAATATAAATTATGCTTTAATTTGAATTTAATGAATAATTATTAGTCATTTTCTATTTGAATTATGATTAAAGTCTTGATTGATACGCTGAAGTTAGAAAACATATATAACTTTCAAATTAGTATCCACATTTTTTGGAATTTAAACATTGTATCATTCTACCTTCACATCACCATAGGGTTTAAAACAAAGTTAGTTCATGAGTTTTGTCGATTAAGTGATTAACGTAGGATTTTATGCTTAAAGTCTGATAAAATTCATAATTAATTATTCACATCCCGGTGTGATGCGTCTATTTATATCTAAAGATCCTTTTCAAAAATGTTATCATTTTATTGTGATTAGAATTAATTAGGACATACACCTAGCTACTTATTTTTTCTTCCAGAATTTAAATTACTATTGCATTGAAATTTCAAATTTTTACCAAAATAGATAAAAAAAAAAAACCTTGTATTTTAGAAACTACATTCAATATACTACAGATTCTATTCTTACATATTTTTGAAATAATATAGATAACTTATTCAAAATTTTATGTCAAATTTCCTAACTCTAATTTTTCTAAATTTTTTCCCACTTGAGGGCCTATTTTTTCCATGATGATCCTAGACATACCAGATTATGAGGTGGAGTGGGTGGAGGTGGAGGTGAAGGTAGTGGAGATGGATGGTGTGGAGGTGGATTGCGAATATTATTGAATTTATCCATGTGATCTCTAAGATATGATTGAACCTGCATTAGATTTGTTATTTCAAAATGTAAGATACATGTTTAGGAAATACCCTTAAACCATTCAATAGAAATGGCCTGATTGAATACAAATGATAAAATATGTAAGCCTCATTTATGTCTAATGCATGTTACTTGAAGGAAAATATAATTAACTATTAATATATATAGGAAAATTTATGAATGATATAGGGTTTACAGTTGAGAGTTTAGGATTTAGGTTTTAGGGTAATAGGATGGATTAAGGGGATATACATAGTAAGGTCCTACTACAAAATGACATGGATTTTAAGTGAATAAAATTTGGTGAATATGACCAAGGAAACCAAATTTCATTAACGTCTGAGGCAAGTTCACCAAATTTTATTCACTTGAGCCATGCCATTTTGTCCTAGGAACTTACTAGACATAGATCCCCTTAAGCCATCCTATCACCCTAAACCATAAATTGATCAACCTAGATCATGAAATGCCATTCATATTATAATCTTGCATAATCTTATTATTGTTAAATTTGGTTGCCTTGGGAAACTTCACCAAATTTTGAGAACTTATTTGATCCCCTTAATAAATGTCATATTAGGACACCTTAAGACATTCTAAAGTATGGCTTGACGGGATCTATGTAGTAAGGTCCTAGTACAAAATGAGATGGCTTAAGTGAATAAAATTTGTTGAAGATTCCTAAGGAAAGCAAATTTCATTAAGGTCCTAGGCAACTTCACCAAAATTTTGTTCACTTGAGTCATGTTAGTTTTTCCTAGCACCTTACTAGACATAGATCCCCTTAAGCCATCCTATCACCCTAAACCATCAATCAATCAACCTAGATCATGATTTATCTCATTCATATTACAATCTTGCATGATCTTATTATTGTTAAATTTGGGTCCCTTGGGCAACTTCACCAAATTATGAGAAATTATTTGATCCCCTTAAGAAATGTAATATTAGGACTCCTTAAGAAATTGATTTATGGTTTAGGGTGATAGGATGGCTTAAGGGGATCTATGTCTAGTGAGGTCATAGGACAAAATGGCATGGCTCAAGTGAATAAAATTTGGTGAAGTTGCCAAAGGCAACCAAATTTCATTAAGAGCCTAAGAAAAAATGATGGCTTTAGGGCTTAGGGTTTAGGGTTATAGGATAGCTTAAGGGCATCTATGTAGTAAGATCCTATGACAAAATTACATGTGTGCCATTGAAAACTGGACCCTTCTAATTTTCTTGGTCTTTTAGGTCTTGTTTCATAGTTTTGGAGCTATGTTGCTTTTATTTTATGATGTATCTTGGCTTGTACATGCTTATTTTGGTGCTAAAATTCAAAGAACAACGTCTTATGAAGATGTTGGGAATTTTTGTAAGACATTTCTACATTCTTCTAGACTCCATTTTATGCAATTCACCTAAAAATTTCATTATTACACATCAACAAGTCCTATTTCAAAGTGTTGTAAGGTCTTGTAACAAGCTTTCACACTTTTCTACGTATATTTTAACTATTTAAACCCTTCTCATGATTTATTTTATCTCTTTATGCCCCCATATGCTTATATTAAGTGTATTTTTGTGTCCTATCCCGACAAACAACATTAAACATGATTTTTTTCCAAACACTTGGTTGTGGGTCCCAGGTGGGACTCATTCACCAAGGTTGGCAAATGAGTCCCCCTTGGCCCTAAATTAAAAAAAAATCAAAATTTCTTTCAAGATTTTACTCAAATTCACTTCATGTCGGCCTATGATTAGGTATGAATGAATAATAAGGCACAATATTTGTATAAATATGTTATTTTAAGCTCATTTTACATCTCCCATTCACTCATTCATTCAAGCATTCAGAATTCAAGTTATCTTCAAGCACTCAAGCATCTTGAATCATCAACTCAAGCACTTTGGAGTAGCCATTGATATCACTTCAGATTTGCATATTAAAGGATGTGGTAAGTTTGCAATACTTTCATGTTATTCATTTATCATTTCCTTTGCATGTCATTCATTTCTATTAGGTTTAATTATTGAAGTGAGGTTTGACAAAGGAAAACCCCTATTCACTAACCCTCCAACATTTTTCCCCTTTTCATGTGTCTTTGAAGCCTTTGTTTTGTAGATTTGACAGGTTTAAAGGTGTTGAAAAGTGGATTTCAAGTCCACTAGGCTCTTCAAATCAAATCATCATCTATTCAAGCATTTTGAGTGACTTTCTACCCGTTTTCTATAGAATTGACCCTGACAACCTGATATTTAGTCATTTCCAGATCTCGAGAAGCAGTGTTGACCTTTGAATTTTCAAGAATCTTGGGGATGACTGATTTTATAGCATTGGAAAATGAGTCCCACCTAAAATTTGAAGATTTGTATTTTGTCAGAAATCAATGTTGGTGTAATTAATTATTAATTACAGTTAGCATAAGTTTACTTAGGATTTATTTAATTCCTATGATATAGGATCTTATGTTTATCTTATTGAGCTATCTTGTTGCTCAATATAAGGTTAGGTTTAGGCATCTTTGATTTTATAAAGAAAATCATCTCTTGTAATTATTCATCTTTTCGAATATATCAAATTGCATGTTTTTATGCAAATCTCTGCTTTTTCGTTTTCCTCTTCTGTGGAAGGATTATTCTTGTTTGCAATCAGATCATGGGTTTCTAACATGGTATCAAAGTCTTGATTTGTAGCCCCTTCTCAAATTTCTGGAGAGATTCATTGTAGAGTTCGTTCGAGGTCCCTCAAGGATTTTTCTCCTTGAGTATATTTATGCAGCATTTTGGATCAAATCAAGTTTTTCCATTCGATTAAGAGCATTGGAAAAGATTGAGGTTTGATGAAAGTCATTTTTTATTAGAGCCGTTTTTAGTTTTTCTTCATAAATCTAGCTTCCACTTAGTTGTAGGAAAAATGATTTCTAGGTTTTGTAGCCAGTGTCGAAATCCGATCTGGGTATCTTTTAGTTTTTTAATTTCCCTCACGGATCTGAAGAAAATAGCTGCACAAAAACTGTCACACGTCATTTTTTTCTCTTGACTAAAGGTTTTAAAAAAATATTTTTTTATCTTTTGCTTGCTGGATCAAAAAATGATTTCAGGGTTTTATTTTTTGCTTCAAAAAATTTTTGGGTTTCTGTTTTTGTCATCTCATTATAAACATATTTTTCAAAAATCAAATTTGAAGATTTTTCATCATGGAGGCAGATGTGAACATTGGTTTGTGCATACACTCATTTTTGTTTTCATGCACTAGGTTTGCATTTTCTCTGTAGTTTATGCATGTTTTGCATTATCTCATTTTACAATCAGTGGGTTATTGTAATAAATGAACTAAGATAAAGTTCCATTAAGGGGGGTTATTGCATCCATCTTTCATGATTGGTGACAACTCGCATGAATTTTTCTGGTTTCCTGTTGTCTCCTTTTAGCTTCTTTCTTGCTTAGCTAGACACATTGTTGGTTTGTTTCAGTTCACACTTCACATTGGGAATTTATAGTTCTTGATTTGCATTGGTTCAAATCTTTCTCATTTGAAGGCCATGGTTTTATGGTTAATGTTCCAGAATCTTGATGGTACTCATTCTATGGGCAATTTTAGTTTCAGTTTGGCATTGGCTTTGAGACACAACTTCCAAATTTTTCACCATTATGGGTCCATTCATCCTTTCATATATTGTTGTTCATAGATTCTAGAATTGATCCCATATGTGAGTTTCCAGTGTTCCTTGGCATCAGGTCTGCTGTTGCATTTGTGATTCTGATTGGTATTTTGCAAACAGAAGTATCTTTCCTTGCTTGTCAGATTTGGGGTTCCAATGTTGCTTCATCAGAGTTCTTCCAGTGTTTCTTTGCAGCAGTTCATCTCACTGAGGGGGGTTTATCTCTCTTTGCATTTGTACATGAGTACCTGATCAGGCCTTGTTGTTGGGACTCATATTTGCATAATAATCTACTTCTCCCTAAGATGCACTTATGGGGGGTGTTGGTGTAATTAATTATTAATTACAGTTAGCATAAGTTTACTTAGGATTTATTTAATTCATAAGATATAGGATCTTATCTTTATCTTATCGAGCTATCTTGTTGCTCAAGATAAGATTAGGTTTAAGCATCTTTGCTTTTATAAAGCAAATTATCTCTTGTAATTATTCATCTTTTCGAATATATCAAATTGCATGTTTTTATGCAAATCTCTACTTTTTCATTTTCCTCTTATGTGGAAGGATTATTCTAGTTTGCAATCAAATCATGGATTTCTAACAATCAAGTCCTAGTTGTCAGAAATCATATTCCTACACTTTTCACCAATCAGAGGACTGATTTGCTACCCTTGGCGAATGAGTCCCACTTTGAAAAATCACAAATTTTGATCAACATTCCAGAAATTCCAAAAATCTCATACATCATCCATGTGCACTCAGATTTGATCCTTTACTTTTTGTTCTGCATATTTCTTTCTATTTCTTCATATTTCATAGTTGTTTGCATATCACACTATGTTTTCAAACTTAGCATACATTGCATCTTCACATTCCTTCTAGATCATTTTAATCAATCAATCACACTCAGATTAGTTCATTTACATCATATTACATTTCATACATCCTAATTTAGAGAAGAAAATCCATTTTAGGAGCCCTAATCTCTCTCTTTCTAGGTGAAAAATCTTAAGAAGAGAGCAAGCATTTCGGGTTCCTAAAATCTATTGTTCATTTTGGTGAACCCGACTCTTGAACATTTTTAAACTTTTGATTGTATTCATAAGTTGCATCCTATTTTTCATTTGCATTGATATTCAATTAGGACATTGAATTGGTTATTGCATTCTAAGATCCTTCATTATGCATTAGTGAAAAGCTCATTTAGTTTTCATTCTTGCATTCAAATTCATTAAAAAAACTAAAATCTTGCATTTTAAAAAGCATTTAATTCATTCTTAAAATTCTAAAAAAAAAAAAAATCTATCTTGGGACTCATTCGCCACCTAGGGCGAATCAGTCCCTCTACATATTTTAGACATTCATTATGCATTTTTGTTTCATGTATTCATATCTCTATTACAATTAGCAGATCTTCTGTTATTTGCATTTCCATCCACCTTTCCTTTGTGGTATTTGCATGAGTGTTTGGTATGCTATTGATAATACTTTAGTGAGAAGAAGTTCTAGACTCATGGCATCCCACGATAGCACTTTCATTGTGGACCTTGGGATCTCATGAGCTCCTACTCCTAGTATGGACAATGGTGCATTAGGCCTTGACAATACCACATCCATGCCTTACCCTTTTCATCATATGCATGTTGAAAATCAAAACAAGTCTCTTCTACAAGAAAAGGTTATTAAAATTCATGAGGACTTTGCACATTTACAACAAGATTTGTCACTTTAAAAAATTTCCACCATTGCTATACCTGCTATTGAGAACCTTCATCACTTAATTGAAAGTGATGATGGATTGCAAGTGTTCAAAAAAATAGCCAAAATGTACAATAGACATGCCTCTTCCCATACTAAATCAACAAACATTCTTGTCACCCAAGGACTATATCAAGTTCCTCCTCCTTCAACCATAGCTTCCATACCAACTTACACCAATCTGAAAGTCCATACAACTTTACATTAATCCAATTTTTTGGCTACTTCTTTCCCAATTTCCACAAACATTCCTACTTATTTTGTGGCATCATAACCTCCTTCCACCAATTTCACACCCCTCACTATTCCTCCCACTAAACTCATAACATCACCTACACTCTATTACCATTTTCCCTTCCACCTCAACCCCATTATCATGATCCCTTTATGACACAACTCCTTAACACTATTTCATCCATGCAACACCAACTTTCCACCATTACTTAAGCTCAAGCCACTGCACCCACATATCATTAGAAATATTATGTACCTCAATGCCACAAGGGATATAAATGCCACGATTTGAGAAATATGGAGGAAAAGGAGATCCTATCAATCATATCAATGCTCTTACTACCTTGTGTTGTGACTTTGAAATTAACAATAAACTTTTAGCAAAACTCTTTCTAAGGACCTTGAAAGATACTACTTTAGAATGGTTTTCCCACTTGTCTAATCATTCCATCCATTCATTTAATGAATTGGAGGAAGCTTTCATTAATCACTTTCAAGTGCACATGACACCTAAAAAGAAAATGGCTGATCTTATTTGATGTAGACAAGACACTGATGAAAAAGTAACCAATTTCATCTCTCGTTACTGGTCCTTATATGCTCAAGTTGATGTCCAAATTCCATATGCACATCTGTAAAAGATGTTTATTGATAATTTACACACTAACCTTCAAGATAAACTTATGATGATGAAATTGCCTTCATTCATGCATTTGTGTATAACCTTATGTGAGTATCAAAATATAGTTTCAAGTCACAAGTCAAACTCCACTTCTAGCTAAATTAACAAAACTAAAAATAACAATCCACACCAAAACAACATACAAAATTTCTACAAACCTAACCAAGGTTTCTTAAAATTTAGTTCACCTCCTCCACCCCAACCACAACCAACTTCACAAGTTCAAAATTCAATAGTCACCTCTAAAATAGTCATGCCTTATCATAATGGTGATCCAAATAGATGTTTCACTCCTTTACATGAAACCCTCCACCAAACAATGAACCAACTCATCCAAAAAAACATGATTACCTTACCACCTATTAAACCACTTGATCCTAATAAACCCTTACCTCCTACCTTCAAGCCTAATGCTTATTGTCATTTTCTTCATCAAAATGTCTACGACACCAAACATTGCAAGCATTTTAAACATCTAGTTCAAGACATCATTGATTCAAGTGAATCTACCATTATGGGTGTTAATGATGAAGGCAATAAGTCCATTGCACCCCCTAACCAAATCTCTAAATCTTCACCAACCATATGCCTTAGCACACTACCTCATTCATCAAGGCTAGTGAACCTTCAAAGCCTTATGTAATGACTGTTGATACACATGACAAACAACCTGGTACCTATGCCTCAAGCTAGTCCTATGGATAAACTTGTTGCCATGATAGGCGTTATCCCTTGCAAGGGCCAAACCACTCAATCTCTTGATAGTACTTTTTCTACTAAAGACATAATACCAAAGCTTCCTTATGGTCCTCTCTACCTAGCTAGTAGAATCTATGATAAACCTACTAATGGGATATTACTAGATCCAACTTGTGGTGAGAATGTGATCAGAGAATAATTTCTAGTATTGCATGATCTATATCAAGATAACTATGATCCATCGACCACATGGATTAAAAAATATCATGTTTTTGCATGCCCTATGATTAGATCAATCGTGTTTCCTTTACAAATAGGACCTAAGACTTTGGAGGTAACATTTTGTTAATGATGTTTTCTACACAGCAACAACTCAGACAAGATACAAGTATCCTATCTCTCTTCAAAGGTAAATATCTATCATCAAGCCTCAAGAGATAATCCCAAGGTCTCTAATGTTAGGTCTTGATGATGCATAAACAACCTAGTGATAAATGTGAAAATGTTGGTAATCACAATGGGACCTTACTACAAGCAAAGAATGAATCTTCAATTTATCAAATCTAGCAATGTGATGATACTTCAATCCTAAATCTAACTCAATTGATAAAGAAAATAACAAAACATTAGGGTTTCAAAGAGATTACTAAGATTAACAATGCAAATGATGAAATACTTGAAATGGACCAATCCCTCATAAACCAATTAGTGCAATCTTCTAAGGTAGTAAAGATTTTCAAATTATAAAAATTCATCCAAGACAACCCAAAAGAAATTGAAATGAATAAACCTTCACAATTGAACTAAACACAATAGATATATAGTCTTGATTAACTTTGTAAAGAAACTAATGGTCAGCTAGTTGCAAAAAGAATGGACCAGGGAATGCTGCAACACTTCAAGCATCAAATCATAAACACCATTGAATCAGATCTAACTCTAAATTTAACACATATGTAATAGCCTTGAGCAATTTCAAAACATAGAATCATAAGAACCATGCAAGATAAGTCAACACAAAAGAGATCACTAGAAAATCACAATGCCTTCAATTGTATTGAATCATTGAATTTTAGCAACAATTCTAATGTTATGTGTTACATCATTTTCTCAGAATGAACTAACTCCTAGCTCTATCACCCTACTTGCTTCTAAATCTAATTCCTCCACTCTTCTAATTTCTACTCTAGTCTCACCTCTTACAAATGAGGAAATATTCCTTATTTATAAAAACCTCCCTAGGCATGTTGGCCTAATTAGATTTTACAATAATAAAATAGCCACAAACAGGTCAGCCAAAGGAGAATTCAAAATAGGATAAATATGAATTAAATGCAAGCAATCATCTAGGTCAGCTTGGGATTTACAATATAACTTGATCCAATGCATGTGAAGGATGAAAAACTAGGTGGAAAAAACCCCGGATAAATAGGAAACACAATTCCCAATGCCATTGATCATTAACTGGCCCCTTCATCCTTATCCCATCCAATTTATCTAGCATATATAAGGAAAATACTCTCTAGGTTGGACAAAGGTGAAGTAATAAATACTTTGAACCCTGCTTCAATCAAATTAACTTCCTCTAGAACTTCCTTGATGACCCTGTTAAATTTAGCCTGCACTTAGCAAAAACCACCATCAATAATATCCATTATAACATGAGGATCAAGATTATCCCATCACCAATAATATATTCATTTTTCAATTAAATATGATAAAATATCAAAATCAACCCCAAAATATCATTAATGCATAGTTTCTACACAATTTGGGATTTTCACCCCTCCGTGGAATCCAGGCCAAAAGGGAATTTCGAGGAAATCTTAGGTAGGAGGACTTTGATGAAAAAAATCCACAGTAAAAAAATTCTAGAAAATGAAGGGGCAACGAGAATTTTGGGAAAATACAGAGGGAGTGGAAATTTGTGAAGTAGAAAAAACTCTGTATTTTTAGGAAAACATTGAGCACAAGGAAAATTGAGGAAATCCGCCAGCGAAGGAAAATCCTGAAATTGAAGAAAAACTCGGACTTCTACGTTCTCACATGATTTCACTCAAAATGATCGAAGATCACAAATTTGAGCACTTGGGCTCAAATGCTAAATCATTCATTGATGGATCTAGACTCAAAATTCATTCACTCAAGGGCATCAACATTCATAAAACAACAAACCAAACCCTAAATCCAGGAATTTGACAAGGAGACAAAATTTCAAGAAAATCCGATCCATGTAGAATTCCACGAAGGACAATAATCTCCAAAAAATAGTGTAAAACATTAGTCGTCAGGCTTTGAGTGAAATCTGGGAAAATCTAAATAGGGCAAAAAGTCTTGAAAGCAGTGAAAAACCTGAAATGAGCTCAAAACGTTAGATTTTCAAAATACTTCCTAGAAAGGGGGTATATGCACAAATAAGATAATCCTTCAAGCATGTGTTAAGGCAAAAAAAACCTCAAAAACAAAGGGCCAAAACATCAAAAATCCAAAGCAAAAGAGGGTCCCTACTTTCAGTGGGGTGTGTGTGTGAAAACTACACAACACATTTTCTATTATTCCACAAATCGACCAATTTCATTTGTGGCTAGGCCTCCCTTGGCTTTGCTCAATGAAAGTGGTCCCATCAGTCGTTCACAAGTGCTTAAAGTTTCTGCATGGCAATGAAGTATCCACCATACACCATAGTGGCTTTAATCCTTTATCTTCCAAAGGTAACTTTTCATTAGAAGCCTTTTACCCTACACCCATTGAACCTATCACCCCTCAAAAGGACTTATTTTACTTTGCTTATCAAAAGTTTAAAGCTAAAAATATTGTTGCATTATCTCTTCATAACACATATTTGTCCACTTTCATTCCTCCTATCCTCGATGAAACCATGATTATACCTTAATATGATATTGAATAAACCATCACACCTTCTTAACAATCTTCTCAGCCATTGTCTAAATGACCAAGACACCAAGAAATAACTCTTTCCTCACTCCCTTATATCAAACAAGTGTATAAAGTGAAAGAGATAGTGATTGATCCTTCCTCTTTGGTTTCTCCTGCTCTTCCCCTTTTGGAAGTATACAAACCTATATCGACTCAATCGACTCTTAAACAACAATTTCAAAATCAAATTAAATGCAACCATGGTGCTAGGAAATGAAGACATCGTCATCGTCTCCTTGCTCATAAATCTTTCCTCATATACAATAAAGAAAATCAACCTATACACTTGATATAAGTAATAGATGATCACCTTCCTTAGTAACCACAAGACAGTCCTATACCACCATTAAACCAAAATGACCATATTCAACAACCAACACTTTTCATACATCCATCCTTAGAAATCACTCTTCTTCCTCCCATTTTTATTAATCTTGATGATGACGATGGAGATGTGGTGATTGCTAACATAGATGAAACAATAAGAAATGAATTGAACTCTATATTTTCATCTACAATGAGCTTAAATGATAAATCCTCTCCATCAATTGAAAAACCTGGTACAACCCCTAGTTTGCTACTTGTGATTCCTCCTCTCGATAGTCAATCACCTTTGCATTCCATTCAACATGATTGGGAGGTGGATGACTTGATGGATGACTTGGATATTCCTACTTAATATTTTCTTCTAATTCATTTTCCTTTTTGTTTTCATGTGCATATCCTATTCCCCTGTATTGTGTGTTTGATGTTTCCTTCTCATTGTACACTTCTTCTATGTGTACCTCTATTCTTCTATTTGTCATGATTGTATTTTTCATTTTTTTTTTGTGTTTTCCTTTAGGGATGATGCAAAGCATAGAAATGCCCTAAGTCTCTTTCATGTTGACCCAAATGGTCCTTATCTTTTTCATTTCAGTTTTTTTTTTCCTTTGGGGATGACGTAAAGCATAGAGATACCCTATGTCTCCTCCATGTTAACCCAAATACCTCCTTCCTTTTTCTTTTCCTTTTGGGGATGACACAAGGAATTGAGACTGAAATGTCTCCTTCATGTTGACCCAAAATATTTTTCACTTTTCTTTTTTGTTTTTTTTCTTTTATTTTACTTTTGGGGATGATGCAAAGCATTGAGACTACAATGTCTCTTCCATTTTGACTCAAAATGGAATTTTTGTTTCCTTTTATTTCACTCTCTTTGTGTCATTATTCTAGTTCTATGTGCTTTGGGAAATGATGATAGTTCTGAAGTCTTTCATAAACATACATTACAACAATGAGCATACTGACCCCAAATCCATAGATCCCTTATGTGTTTTGTATAATTTCTTTTATGTGGGGAAACTCCCTTCTTTCTTTGCTTTTCCTTTCTCCTTGAAATGATGCAGCTTTTCTTCAAAACATATGACTTGGCATAGCTTTCCAATTTGGCTCTCATGTCTTGTTTTCCTTTTTGCATTTTATTTTCTTCTCTACTTTCAAGTAATTGCTCACAGAACAATGTGCAACAATTCCTTTAAAGCGGGGCCATACACTACCATTAATTCATTTGCATTCTTAGTGAAGCATTGTCATTTGTGTGATGCATTTGTCACTTTGTGGATGACATTGGGTGTGATGTCCTTCATAAGTGTGATCTTTCTTGGCATATTGCATTCCTCTTGGTGGTTTGATGTGATGCACTGCATCCCCTAAGTTGTGAATATTCTATTCTTTTATTGGTCCTCTTTTGGAGACATTAGACACAATGTTCCCTAAGTGACTGACCTTGCATAAACTAAACAAGACTCCTTTGAATATATTACACATGAATTTTTTACATAACATTCTCATTCAGTCACCTTGTATAACAAAACTTTCATGCCTTTGGAGTTGTCTTATTTGTTTGTCCACCTTGCATAATACAACTTGCATTCCTGTGGTGCCATCCTATTTTGGAAACTTAAACCAACATTTTCATTTCTTTGGCTTTGTGGTGCCTTGTTAAATTTATCGAATGGGTATAGCTTTAGCATGGTTGAGTGGGAAGCCCAGCTAGTAGCATGATTTTTCCCCATAGCCACTTTTGTGTTTGTTTGTGAGTACATACCAAGAAGGATATGTATGTTAATTTTTGGGCCTTCTCACCCCACAGACAACTAGTTTTGTGGCCCCAGAGTGAGTACACATTTTCTTTTTCAAACAATCAACATAGATCTCTTTTCAGAACTAGTTGGATTGATGATCAAAAATTCACTCAATTCTTCTCAACACTTATGTGTTCCTTTGTCCTTATGTTCAGTTTGTCATGGGATCTTCATCCTGGGGACTTGATCATCCTCCTTTCTTTTAATTATATCTTTCTAATGTAAGTGCATTTGAACCCTCCTCTCGATGTTCATGGCTACTTTAGCATGAGAAAGCAAGTTTCTCTCACTAAAGTGGGGGCTAAATGTACCATCAAAAAATGGACCCTTCCCATTTTCATGGTCTTTTAGGCCTTGTTTCATAGTGTTGGAGCTACGTTTATTTGATTTTATGATTTATCTTGTCTTGAACATGCTTATTTTGGTGCTAAAATTCAAAGAACAATATCTTGTGAAGGATTTGTGAAGTGTTGTAAGACATTTATACATTCTTCTAGACTCCATTTAATACAAGTCACCTAAAAACCACCTTTTTACACATCAACAAGTCCTATTTCAAAGTGTTGTAAGGTTTTGTAACAATATTTCACACTTTTCTAGGCATATTTTCACTATTTACACCCTTTTCATGCTTTATTTTATCTCTTTATGCCCTCATATGCTTATATTAAGTGTAATTTTGGGTCCTATCCTGACAAACAACATTAAACATGACATTTTTTCTTTACACTTGGCTATGGGTCCCAAGTGGGATTCATTCACCAAGGGTGGTGAATGAGTCCCCCTTGGCCCTTGAAAGAATTGGCTATGAAGGTAGCCACCCAAGATCTAGAAGCCTAATAGAAAGCACAAAAGAGAGATAGAATATGAAAAGAATAAACTGTATTCTATCAATATGATAGAATGTAATGAGCAAATAGTACATAGGAGGTCCCCCTTGGATATATAGCCAAGGTGACAACATAGAAGGGCATAATATTATGACAAGTGTCATAATCTTATGACATGAGACAACTATGAAAAGTTATCACTCCACCTAAAGTGGGAAAGAGATAATGTGATAATCACCACAAAGGGTGGATCACCCACAAAAGGTGGAGAGATAATCACATGATGTGTCCACAAAAGGTGGAAGTGATGAGGTAATGACATGTCAAGTCCACTAAAAGTGGAAAATCTCCAACAACCTCCTATGTGGTCCCTAAGTAAACTTAACTAAGGTGTAATTATGACCTAGGACAAGGTACAAGACATATAATTACACCAACACCCCTATAGGGTACAACTTAGGGAGAATATTACCTAAAAACAATACAAGATGGGTCGGCTACTAGGCCATGTTAGGTACCCATGTACAAATGCAATCTCACAAGTGGAGTAAAGATAGAAAAACCCAATGGGAAAAAACTACCCCCCAAAAGAGAGATGAGATACAAAAAGCTATGAACATAGCATGAGAAGGAAAAAACCCCATGTGAGGAAAAATTCCCACCCATACAAGAGAAGAAGAGAGACAAGGTAGCCCCCCCTCAATGTACAATGATCACCCATGGAAGATGCTCGAGAAGGAATGAAGAAGCTGCTCCAAAACTGTCGAACAACGTTCCTCCCCTTGGGAAGAAATAATACCTAAGGTGTATGAATGAAGTCTCGCCAATCCACAAGTGAAGAAGGAAGAAACCTCAAAATGTAAGAAGTCTTTGAAAGCTGCTCAAATGTCCTTGTGTTGACACCGAAAGATGCCTTTCCCAAACCATGTGAAGCTGCAATGATGTAGTCACCTCCTAGAACTTGTTAGAACCCCTGTGCAACAACACTTTGATCCGCTGAAAAAGACAACTCAAGATCTAGCAAGGATGAAGGTAGAACATACTTCAAAGACGATGTCTCCTCAAAAGTGAAAGTGGCCTCCTCCAACTGCTGTAAAGATGCATCCAAAATCACACCAACCTCGAAAGATTGATCATGTAGAGGAGGGTCAGAGTGTTCCCTCACAACAACTAAAGAACAATCACCTTCATCAAAGAGAAGATGTAAGGAATCAAATGTGTCTCCCAAATCTGCAATGTAGGACTCCACAAACAAACTACCAATGTTTGTTAAGTAGTCATCCCATGAAGTTGCTGCTAGAAGACAAGGTATGCACTATTGCATTGAATCACAAGGCACTGAAACTGTCAGAACACAAGTATCATCAGGTACATCAGTCAATGTAGAAGATGGAGTATCAACATTAGGTTCAAGAACCTCAGGACTAGAGAGCACTCCAAGATTCAAGTAACCATACTCAATCTCCTCAAGTGTGTCCACACTAGGGTGAACTGAATCATCAATAGGAGCAAAATATGAGAAGGTGTAGAACCGAGAACGATCATCAACCTTCCCAACTACAACAAGAGCCCTGCTATGCAAATCCTGAACAATGACAGAATCTAGTGTGAACTCTACACTCTTTCCTATACCACTATGTGTAATCTGATAGATGGAAAGGATGTTTCTTGACAAAGTAGGCACACATAGAAGATCATTAAATGCTCCACCTTCAATGTCAATAGAAACCTTCCCACAAACTGCCAAAGAAGTGTTGTTGGCCATCAAAATGGGTGGTGATGAACAAGAATGAAATGTAGAGTACATATCCTTGCACGAAGTCATATGATGCGAAGCTCCTGAATCAAGGATCCACTGATCTGTATTGGAATTTGCAACTACAAGAAATACTTGCCCCTTATGTTTCTCATATTGAGATGATGTAGAAGGAGAAGAGCTTGATGTTGTTGCCATGAGAGTTGTTCCTTTTCCCTTATAAGAAGTGGAAGGGGATGAGTCCTTCTCTTGATATGCAGCTGGCAAGTTGATGTTGTTCTTCTTAAGGATATGTTTCAACTCATCAATTTTCTTAACATGAAAACGATGCTCCTCATGACCAAACTTTTTGCAATATGCACATGTTGGTTGCTCCCTCTTGCTTGAATAGTTGTACTTCTTTGAAGAAGATGAAGTTGAGCTTTGTTGTGGAGGAGTAGATTGTTGGTTCTCTCCTTGTGAAGATTGCTTATGCTTCTTATTGGAACCCTTTCCTTGAGTCCCTTGATTCCCTTGATTAGCCACCAAAGCTTTGGGCTTTGAAGACTTGAGAATCCCCATGCTTACAAATTTTGCTTGCTCTAACATCAACATTTCTATAAAAGCATCAAATGATGGCATAGTGAAAGAACTACCAACTGTCAAGCAATGGGTTTGGAAGCTAGAAACAAATGCTGCATATTCTAATGGAAGCTTTCCCAAAAAATTATGGGCCGAGCATTTTAAAATTACGCTGGCGTCGGTACTTTTGGTCGTAGAGAAACCAGAACGCCAGTGGATGCGGATCGGCAATCAATCTAAATTGTCAATTGATTATCAATGGTCGGATGCCTGGAATTACATATTTCCTTAATGTTCCCAGAGCCATAGTATTTTTAGTGAGCCAATCCAAATGAGCAATAGGATTAGCTTGAGGATCAGATGGTGCAACAACAGATCCATCAATATAATGAGTTAATCCTTTTTCCATTAACTTACTCCAAGCATCAATTTTCCAAGAAGCATAGTTATGTGGAGTTAACAAGGGAAACTTAGGAGAACCCATAGCAGAAAAATGAAAGAGAACAAGATAGAGAGAGATGCACAATCACTCAAGACACCCCCCCAAATTCACTCAATCAAAGAACCCCCCCCCAAAAAAAGATGATTTGGCACTTTATAATTAGTGTGTGTACAATGGCCACTTGCAAGCCAAGCAAAGTGGGCTTCTGATTTTCAATATTTTACAACAGTCTTAAATAGGCTACAATAGACTCAAATGACTGATACAAAAGACCAAACTGAGATCTTATCTTTACAAATGCCAAAATAGGCCAAAAATGACCAAGTGCTGAAAGTACAATTTCTAATCACAATCACTACAAACTAATAGCACCACTGTGAAGTTCAGAAAAAATTATGCACTTTCAAAAAAATAGCACATGAAAAGAGGTATGTGAACTGAGCGAAGCCAGTTACAAAAATGGTGTCAAGATAGGTATGGTGTTGAGAGTGAAAATTTTAAGAAAATCTGTCCTAAAATCGAGAAACCGAGTACACCACTATGAAATTACGCATGAAAATTAGCTAAAATCAAAATTGCGCAAAAAGAGACTCAAAACACGACCAAGATATGAGACCTCGGAAGTTGAGTACAAAATTAAAGAAAACTCAATCGTGAGATTAAAATTTTCAAAGATCTTGTAGCGGGGTTGGCGATCATCAATTCTGACATTAAATTTGGTGCATTTAGGTATCGGGGAAGTGCGCATGAATAAGGTAAGCCCGAGGTAAATATGGCTGTCACATGTGCCCTTTTCTCGGGGAATATTTTTGTCGAAATATTCTTTTCATGGAGACTACCAATCAAGAGAAATATTCTCCATAGGAATATCTTGTTTTGTGAGAATATTCGCCTCTAGTGACCAATGTCCGATTTTGGGATCACCCGATGTGAGTGAGTGTATACGATTAGAAAAATAGTGTTGGATTTTTTATTTTCACGGCCACTGGAGTAGGGAGATTAAGCGGGAGTGTGGGGGTGGGGGTGGTGGGAGGGCCTCGCGCCATGTGGCTTGTCTGTCCTAGAGTGGAGTGCGAGGTACTTTAGAGTGCCACGTCACCTACTCCTTGGGGATTTGAAATTTTTTGGATTTTTTATTTATAAAAAACTTTACAATCTGAAAATAAGATAAGCGTGAATAAATGAAATTTTGAATGATCTTACAAAATGATTTTCTTGAGAAATACACAATTTTTTATTTATTTTTTATTTTTTAAAATAAAATCATCACCAAATACGTCATTATATAGGGCCGTCTGACTCAGCCAGTAATTTTGCCGGGGACAACTTACTCAGATTTGAATGATTTGATAGTCGATCTTAGGGTTTTTGGCCCTTCTGAGCACGATGGCAATGTCCTTTTTGGCTGAAAATGCTCCGAAGTGGCAGCTACCTCCTGGATCTGGCAACCACCTCCAATCTTCAACCCTTTGTAGATTTGGCCTCCAATGTCCAACTGAGATGAAACAAAAGGAAAATCTGACTATCTCGGACACTCCAGATGCAATGGTGAGCTCAGATCTGATGCAACAAGCTCCCAAAATGCACCTGCAATACAAGGCCAAAAATGGAACCCTCCAAGAATCTCTCCAAATGACTAACTAAAGGCACTCCAAAAGCTCTGATACCATGTAAGAATTGGCTATGAAGGTAGCCACCCAAGATCTAGAGGCCTAATAGAAAGCACAAGCAAAAGAGAGATAGAAACAAGATGACAAGAATAAACTGTATTATGTCAATATGATAGAATGTAATGAGCAAATAGTACATAGGAGACCCCTTGTATATATAGCCAAGGTGAGAACATAGAAGGGCATAAGATTATGACAAGTGTCGTAATCTTATGACATGAGACAACTATGAAAAGTTATCACTCCACCTAAAGTGGAAAGAAAGATAATGTGATAATCACCACAAAGGGTGGATCACCCACAAAAGGTGGAGAGATAATCACATGATGTGTCCACAAAGGTGGAAGTGATGAGGTAATGACATGTCAAGTCCACCAAAAGTGGAAAATATCCAACAACCTCCTATGTGGTCCCTAAGTAAACTTAACTAAGGTGTAATCATGATCCTAGGACAAGGTACAAGACATATAATTACACCAACAGCCCTAAATTCATTTTTTTCCAAAATTTCTTTCAGTATTTTACTCAAATTCACTTCATGTCAAACTGTGATGAGGTATGAACAAATTCTAAGGCACAATATTTGTATAAATATGTAATTTTAACCTCATTTTACATCTCCCATTCACTCATTCATTCAAGCATTCATAATTCAAATAATCTTCAAGCACTCAAGCATCTTGCATCATCAACTCAAGCACTTTGGAGCAGCCATTGACATTAATTCAGATTTTCATATTCAAGGATGTGGTAAGTTTGCAATACTTTCATGTTATTCATTTATCATTTCCTTTGCATTTCATTCATTTCTATTGGGTTTAATTACCAAAGTGGCATTTGACCAAGGCAAACCCCTATTCACTAAACCTCCAACATTTTTCCCCTTTTCATGTGTCTTTGCAACCTTTGTTTTGTAGATTTGACAGGTTTAAAGGTGTTGAAAAGTGGATTTCAAGTCAAATAGGCTCTTCAAATCAATTATTCATCTATTTAAGCATTTTGAGTGACTTTCAACCCATTTTTTGTAGAATTGACCTTGATAGCCTAATATTTAGTGATTTTTAGTTTTGGAAAATAATTGTTGACCTTTGAATTTTCAAGAATCTTGGGGAGGATTGATTCACCACCCTTGGCAATGAGTCCCACCTAAAATTTGAAAAATCTGTATTTTGTCATAAATCAACTCTCAGCTGTCAAAAATTGGATTCTGACACTTTTTCACCAGTTAGAGGAATGATTCATCACCCTTGGAAAGTGAGTGCCACTGTGAACAATAAAATTTTTTCATCAGCATTCTATACATTCCATAAATCTCACACATCATCCATGTGCACTCATATTTGATCCTATACTTCATGTTCTACATATTTCATAGTTCTTTTCATATCACATTGTGTTTTCAAACATAGCATAAATTGCATCTTTACATTCATTCTAAATCATTTTAATCAATCAATTGCACTTATATTAGTTCATTTACATCATATTACATTACATACATCCTAATTTGAATGAAGCATATGCATTTTAGGAGCCCTAATCTCTCTCTTTCTAGGTGAAAAATCTTAGGAAGAGAGCAAGCATTTCGAGTTCCTAAAATCTATGGTTCAACATGGCCTAAGGGAATAAAATTTGGTGGAGTTTCCTAAGGTAACCAAATTTTATTTTAAGGTCTTATGACAAAATGAATGCTTTAGTGTTTAGGGTTTAGATTTTAGAGTTCAGGGTTTAGGGTTTAGGGAGCTTGGGGTGAAGTTTTGGTGTCCCTTGGAATATAATGGACTTGCAAGTTAGTGAAGAAAATTTTCCTATGGACCAATTTATTGAGATAGCTCTTGTCTCAACTAACCAACCTAGATCATGAAATCTCATTCATATTATAATCTTGAATGATTTTATTATTGTTAATTTTTTTTTCCTTGGGAAACTTCACCAAATTTTGAGAATTTCTTTGATCCCCTTAAGAAATGTCATATTAGGACCCCTTAAGACATCAATTTAAAATTTATGGTGATAGGATAGCTTAAGGGGATCTATTTGTAGTGAGGTCCTAGGAAAAAATTACATGGCTCAAGTGAATAAAATTTGGTGGCATTGTCGAATGCAACCAAATTTCATTAAGGGCCTAGGAAAAAGTTATGGCTTTATGGTTTAGGGTTTAGGGTTTATAGTTTAGGGTTTAGGTTAATAGGAAGGCTTAAGGGGATCTATGTAGTAAGGTCATATGATGAAATGACATGGATTGAGGGAATAAAATTTGGTGGAGTTGCCTAAGACAACCAAATTTGATTTTAAGGTCCTACAAAAAAAATGAATGCTTTAGTGTTAAGGGTTTATATTTTAGTGTTTAGTGTTTAGGGTTTAGGGAACTTAGGTTGAAGTTTGGGTGACCCTTGGAATAATAGACTTGCAAGTTAGTTCCTAGTTTATGAATATTTTTTATTTTATGAATAGATTGACTTTTTCCATAATAGAAACACATAATTATGTATTATTAAGATTGAGTTTGATGTATCTTTTAATGAGATATTTTTTTAATTGAATATAAGATTATTTTGTTTCATTTTTTTCATTAATATTTCCCACTTAAATGAATTTTATGATATAAAATGTGTAATATAAAATTATTTAATGTTGAATCAAGTATTTTGTTTTCGATTGTTTGGAATTGAAAGAACCTAAAAGAAAGAAAATAAAAATATTTAGATTCTTTTACTGTATAGGTAACTAGTGCAAATTGATATTTTAGACTAAACTAGGAGCCTAATTAATAATTAATTTAATAGAATGATGGTTAAGATTGTGAAAAGAGAACAAAAAACACATGCAAACAAGAAATGGAAACAAGGCATGATGAAGAGAGATCAAAACATAAAATAGAAATGAATGTTGAATATTATCTAATTAAGTGACAATTGGAAATGGATCGTACACTTCGATTTAGGAATTTGGTACTAAATTTGCAAACAAACATTGATAAAATTTATGAGTTGTAACTATTCTTTAACATATTTTTTTCTAATCTAATTATAATTTAACATTGAAACTAAAGTTTAACATGTTGTTTTCTCCATACAATTAAAATGAACGTTAAAAAATTTAAGCAATGCAAATGGATTTTCTTGAGCTCAAAATTAGGGTTTTCAAAATCAAAATGATTTGTTAGATTTCAATTTAGGGTTTTAGCAAAAAAAAATTGTTTCAGTTCAATTTAGGGATTCAATCTAAGTAATTAGGCTTTTTAATGCAATTTTCTTTGTTTAATTTCAAATTAGGGTTTTCAAATCCATTTTTTTTGTTTGATTTGTATTTAGTGTTTCAAAATGCTTGATTAGGGTTTCCAAATGTAATTTTGTTTATTTTATTTCAATTTCTATGGTTTTCAAATGCAATTTTTTTGGTTGGATTAAAAAATTTAGATTTCAAAAGCTAAATTTTGTTTCTAAAATATAATTCAAAGTTCATTTTTTCCTTTCTATTCAATATCTTTGCATTTTTTCATCTCATTCTATAATTCCTCATTTCTATTATTATAGGAAATAAAATTCTTAAAACATCAAATAAATTTTAAAAAATGCTAAAATCTACTCTTCTATTAACAATTTCAAATAAAAAAAATGCTAAAAAGTGGGGGTAGAGGTGTACCTAGAGGCTGGTTTTGTAGTCATTTTCGCCCACCAAATTGAGATCCCATGGGTAGTGAAAATGAATTTTTGTTTTTTTTTTTAAAATAAATACTATTAAAAAAGGGATCCCAATTATTACAAAATGGGATCCTGAATTTTATAAAGCAAGATCTTGTTTCATACTAATCAAGATCTCATTCGATGTCCATCGGTTTAGGACCCTTTAACAAATGGGATCCTTATTTTTAAAAAGTGGGATCCCATTTATAAAAATCGAGATACCATTCTTGCAATGTTGATTTCATTTTTTTGGCAAAGGAAAAAACTTCCATGTTTCATGGACTCAACCTTGTGCACTTACCCCCTTATTGGCACAATTTGAATTTCACCATTGATAACATCCCATAGAAAGATAATCGACATGTGGATGCAATGGTGAGTGTTGCTTCTCTTATATCACCCCAAGATCCTTCAATGGACATCACATTCACTGCTCATCCAATAATGAAATTCTCAATTGATGATAAAACTGTCAATGAATTAACAACAATCAAGGATGACTCGAGTGAATGGTATGATGCCATATATAATTATTTAAAATATGGTACCATTCTTCAGCCTACCACAACCAACACCCGAGATCATTTAAAAGAATTAGCAACCAAGTACATAATTATTTCTGATGTGTTATAGAGATGATCCTTTGATGGAATTTTACTTAGATGTCTTAGGGATTCTAAAATAAATATGGCACTCAAACAGGCTCATGTAGGCACCTATGGAGGTCATTTTGGAGGAAAGAACTTAGTATAAAAACTCCTTCGTATTTGGCTACTACTAGAAAAATATGGAAAAATATTGTTATTTGTATGTTAAACGATGTAACAAATGTCAAGAACATAGAAATTTTATTCATGCTCCTGCTTTTGAGCTCTATTCCCAAATCTCTATTTGGCCATTCTCCATATGGGGCCTGGATCTAGTTGGAAAAATATCACCACCATCTTTTGTTGGACATACCTTTATCATCACTACAACTAGTTACTTCATAGTCAAGGCCTTTCTTCTTTGATCTACAATAGTTGAGGTTATATGTCATTTCATCCAAGAACATATTATTGCTCACTTTGGACTCCATTCTGCATTAGTCTCCGATAATGGTACACCATTTAAGAACAATGATGAGAAGAAATTCTTGGAGACCTTTAATATCCAACATCATTTTTTGACACCTTATTACCCATAATATAATGGTCAAGTTGAATCAACTAATAAAGTCCTTTAATAAATTTTAAAGAAAATTGTTAATAAACATCATAGGGATTGGAAGACACAAATAAAATATGCACTTTGGGCTTATCTCACACGTGTTCTATCTTCCACAAGGACCACACCTTATAACCTTGTTTATGGTATAGAGGAAATCATGCCCTTGGTGTTAGAAATCTTGAAATTATAGAGATCTTCAAGGTATTGACCATAATGAAACTTATAAAGCAAAAATATTACACCAACTTGAAATGTTTGATGAACAACGCATTAATTCTCTTGAACATCTTCAAGCTTATTGCAAAAGGAAACAACACTATTATAATCTCAATGTTATCCATCACACATTCAACAAAGGGGATTTAGTTCTATTTGAAAATCAATGTAACATCAATGTTGACCCAAATGAAAGAGGAAAATTTAGTCCTAATTGGTTAGGACCATACATAGTCAACAAAATTTTTGGATCTAGTGCATATTTATTAACATAACTCGATGGCACATCTCTTAAGGAACCTATCAAAACTGTGCATTTGTGCTAGTATTATTTCTAACCCCTTCGAATAGTATGAAAGATAAAGTAGTGTTGTTAAAGCTATTGGGTCAAAACCTATGCACTTTCACATTGCTTCATTCTTGACAAAAAATTATGTTTGTGTCTTGAGCACTAAAATGGTTATTTAATTTATTTTTATAATTACTTTAGGTTTCATACTATTCAAAATTCATCTTGTGTATTATGATAAGTTAGATCATTAATACAATTAATTTAGTATAACATAATTAATCATCATGTTGTGTCTAAAAGAAACTATAATAAGTTTTAATTAGATCACATAAGCTTTGTTAAATCATGAAGATATTAATTAACTAATCTTATAAAGGTTATTTAATTAATCACATTGTCATTTAACCTTCAACAAATTTTGACAAGTAATAATACATCAAATGCTCATATATATATATATATATATATATATATATATATATATATCAAAAAAAGAATTGTACATGTCATAAAAATATACAATATCATTGAGGTATATGGGTACCTGACCCCTCAGGATTTGGTACTTGTGATCTGATAGCAAGATGTTAGGAGATAGTCGTATGTGATCGTGAATGTGATCTACTAAATGTAAGTGAAAAGTGTAAGCCTTGTATATGTCCAAGGGCTGCTTTTTTCTCCCCTGCTATCTAATCCCTCTCTACCTATAGTCGTGTTGCCTCTTCCTCTAGTATCTCAACCTCTACTAGGGTTTGAGATGACTGTGCCTCTACTAGAGTCTCAAATTAGTGGACTCATCTCCTCAAACTCTCATATGTTACTCATAATTTCTTGCAAATGGCCTGAGTGACTCTAGATCCTCCTCCACAATAGGTGGGGGAACATAATTTGATTCCATCTCCTCCTCATTGATGGATGTTGTCACTATCTCTATACCTACTTGATGGTAGAGATCCCGCTAATCTCTCATAGCTC